>JAABKK020011217.1:7203-22743 GCA_011634745.2 Catotricha subobsoleta
AACACATTGTATTGACATATTACATATATATACTACGTAACTGAATCGAATGTATTATTGAGTGTATTTAACATATTTATATTGTATATTTATGCATTTATTGTTTGAATGGTTTTTTTTAAAGTATCGATATCAGGGATGGTATTTTTATACTTTAAAAAGTAATAGAATAAAAATATTTCGGAAATTTAGTTCCATAAGATTTACAAATGGAAAATTTCATTTTAATTATATATTTTATATTTATAATTACTCTTATTTCCTTAAGCAACTATCTTATTAATTGTTGTTAATGAGTAGTGTATGGCATGTTCGATGTGCGTTCTATGTTATAAATATTTTTGTTTGATTATTAACATTTAATGATATTTTACTGATGTGTGCGGATAACTTGTGTTTGAAACTATAAATATAATCATAATAAATATTTTTCCAATTCCCAAGTCCCACCTCTTATATGTACAGTATTAATATTCTTTAAACTGACCTATAGCAATATAAAATTGTGATTAATATGGAAACCTAATATATGTAACACCCACAAGAAATGGATTGATAAAACTATGACGGAATAGAATTGAGGTCATCAATAAGCAATCATATATGTATATCCTTTTACAAAATAGGTACAAAATGACTGTTTAAATTTATACCTATTATATTTATATGACTAATATTGATTTGACTGTGTACATAGACAAACACCGTTCAATAACTGTAACATATTATTGATTGAATAGATGTTTTCCATATAAAAGTTCGGTTACCTATATATATTTAGTTCGCATAAATATTTGTTCTATCTATATTTATAATTATTGTAAAAAAAAACTAATTAAAAATAAACTCTTTATTTATTTATTGAATTATACATTTTTGTTAGTTCATGCATATTTGAATTATTTTATCATTACATGCACATTTTTAATGTTATGTAGATGAACGTTTTGAAAATCGTGAATTAAAATTATAACGTTAGGAGGAGCCGTGTGTAAAGAAAATAATAGGCACACCATTTTTAGTCAATCAATGAAGGAAAAGATATATAGAAAAGCTTATACTTTAAATATATTTATATTTAAGTGAGCCGCAAATGATGAACTGTTATTTTATTGTAAATGGCCTTGAAAGTTATTTTCAATGTTATTTGGTATAAAAACCGGTTATTGGAAAATGTTCACATTTTTCTTTTTTAAATTGAGGGAGACAGCCCATTTAAATCTATTCATAATTTTAACAATGTTACACAACTTTCAGCAGGATATTTTTGGGCTATTCAGAATTTTCATGAAAAATCGTTTTGAGTGGATCTTACAGGGTTCCAACAAAATTATGATGACAAAATTCCATGTATTTTCCAGGTATTTTCCATGTTTTTTCCAGAGCACATAAAAAAAATGTTAACTTTTTATAATAATAATTCATTTATTATAAAACTTTTTGACATATAAAATTGTTTTCTAATTCATTTTTCCTTTAAAATTATGACTAGGTAATCAAACTGTTTTAAAAATTATTAGTTGTTGATTAAATCTTACAAAACATATAATGTTATATAACACCGAAAAATTTACAGAATAATCCATAACATATCCATGGATATTTGAATACTTTTTTTAAAATCCAAATACTTCAAAGATTTCAATAAATCAGCCGGTGTTGTTATGGCATAAGAAACTAGAATTCGTATAATTCGTTGTACCTTGTTTTTTGCTTTCATCCCAATCAGCCTCAACTGTAAGCCAAGATTGCTCTAAGCAACCATGAATCTCGCGTGTATCTCCAGAACTCATTAAAATATGCGCTTCTGTTGCTATATTATAATTTTTCAAACTGTTGATTTATATTTATGAAACAATTACACAGAAAGATAGCAAAATCCATAAAAGAAAACTTGAGAAAAAAAAATATATGCATAAAAAATTTCTTCAATACTTGAACCGTTAGAATTAATGAACAAATTGTGCTAATATTATTCGCATAAAATGAAAACAATGCCTTTCAAGGAAGAGCAATAAGTGGCAAACCCTAACATGTTATGAAAACAATTGAAAAAAATAAAATCAAAATAAATACCTCCATCCATTTTTTCATCCTTCAATTCTTTAGAAAATTTATGTCTATTAAACCGTAATGATTTGCAACTTTCTTAAGCTTTTTTATGTAAAATGAAAGGTTGTACGATGTACGAGTTTGCTCAAAATTAAATAGACCTACAAGCAATTAATCACGAAAATTTAATTACGTAAATAATGAAAATCACTTTTTCTTGTTTGTAGAAAAAAGTTGAACGGTGTTGCTGGTGATAAAATGAAATTATAAATTAAATGTAAACTTTTTAAAATATTAAACAAAATAATAGATCATCAAGAAAAGCCATATATCACCGACGCGACGGTTTCTTTTTTGCTTATATTTTCTTACATTTTTAACACTTTACAAATATTTATATGATTTTTCCCATCTATTAGTTCTCATCATAGCTTTATTTATTAAATATATATTTAATAGAAAATTTAGTATTTTTCTGAAACTTTGTCATCGTTCGTTCGATTCATTTCCACATCTATTTATTTTCGCGTTGAATCGATTCTCTTCAGTTTACTTCAAGAGTACCTACTTTCATCATCTGTAACTTTCTAATGGAACACGTTTCTTTTCACATCGGATTTAAGAAAAGAAATTCGATAACTGATGTATGTTATAAATGTATTCCCATTCTCCAATCGCTTTTTTCACATATATTTTCTTTAATTTTCTGGGCACCAGATGTCCGGATACTGATTGAAATCGTTTCCCATGCAGTTATATTTCTTATGGTTTTCACCGATTGTTCATATAAATTTACGCTTTTGTCGTTTTTGGGGATTTCCTTTCTTACTTTTTTTTTTTTCGTTTTTCTCATGTGTGCGCTACCATCATTTTTGTAAGGTTTTGTAATGTTAGTTTATGTGCGTGGTTCGTAAATCACTCAATGATTACAAGTTTTGGCGGGTTTAGATGCACGATGTATACAAAGTATGTTTATATTATTATACACATCACACACTCACATTATATAATTTTCCTTCATATTACAATATATGCTGTTGGCTCAATAAGTATAGAATGTACATGTGGAAACGCATATATATTTCGATAGAATTCGTTAGATTTTCGCAATATTCTAAATTTATTTTCAAACGGCCAATATATTCTACAACATTATTGTAGTTATTTTGTTGTTGGAGTTTGAGGTTGTGGTATATATATTATATTGGTGTTGTTGGTGACGTTTAAGGGGGAAACCACGTTTTAGGCTATACGAAAATTAAGATTTATATTAAATGTGTTTGCTTGTATTTACCGAAAAACATGTTTTTGCATACCAATTACTTTCTAAAATTTATTTCGAAATCATTTGATTCAAATACAAATATTTGGACAACAAGCAATTGCTAAAAATTTAAATTATTGACTTTTCCATTCTAAAGCCACCGTTGTTGCTCTATTTCAATTTACCTCAAATATAACAAAAACTTTTTTTTCTTTATTTTTAAAATATATATTATAGATAAAATTTCTATACGAATTAATATCTATCTGTATATCAAAGCTCACCACAAAAACCATAAATTTACTGAACATGCCTTACATTACTGTTTAAAAATTTATTAGATAAAATGGATAAAATCAAGTTCGTGGTTACGTGAATTATAAATTTATATTGTTGGTTTCAATAGAGGTTATTCATCGATTAACTAGACGTATACAGTGCTGGTTTCTAGACAAAATTAACTAGTGTACGAAAAAACTCGCGCTGTCCCCTAAGCGAATTTTGGAAAACTGAAAAAAGATACTATTTCTCCACTTTATTTTTTGCACCTCAACTATTCGCCAACAACGCCGGTTTTTTATTTGCCGCCGTGTGCCTTAAACCGGTACTGAACGTATATATACATAATAAATGAAAAGGTAGTTGTAGCTAATTTTATATAAATTGAAAATATCTATTATTTTTAAAAAAAAATCTATACAAGTAGTTGCGCAACGTCCAGAGAAAAATTGATTTAATTATGATTGTGCTTATGATTTTTTATAAGGAAATTATTTAAGTTCAGGGATGGAAAATTAAAAAAGTTAAAATAGATTTTGAATTAATATCTTTTGTTTTAAATTAAAACCTTTTAAAAATAAAATTGGCAAGGATAGCACTGTGTAAAAAAGGCAAATTAAAGAAAATCAAAATTGAAATATATTTGTCATTAAGTCTAAATTTTTCGTTTATTTAAAAATATGTAATTTTCTTTGTGCGTTTAGTAAGAAAGTATAATATGATTAACTTATGGTTGAAGATTTTATGGCTGAAATATTATGAGAAGCGATAGAAACATGTATTTGCGTTAAATTTAAACTAAAAAAATATTATTTTCTGATTTTTATTTTCATTATTAACAGCTATTTAACTCTGATTTCAAGAAAAAATATTGAAATAAAAATAATGCCATTGAGTAAAATGTTTCGCTGTATTAATTTACAATTATGCTGTTTGATGAGGAAAGATTAATTAACCGGACTCATTTTGTTCCTCACTTCTTCACAATATGATCAAAATTACATTTTTGATGATATAAATTACTCAATAATAATTAATAAGTAATAATAAATTATATAATATATGATACACACATACATTTACAGATTTTAATTAAAATATCAAAAATTAAAACAATTTCCACGATTATTAATTAGAACGCTAATAAAGCAAACAATTCAATCGCTGTTTGATAAATATACATCGCATATCACATACATGATTTACGTACAATGCAGACTAGAAAAGTTAATTAACAAATTCCTATGACTGAAGCCACTTTTTGGTGAAATTCTGAAAATTCAATACATATTTTATGTATGATAAGCCATCAAAGCGTGGATTGAATTAAATTAATTTTCTTTCTTTCGAAGTTTTTTTTTTATATTTTTAATTATATCTATCTCTGTGACAGTGAAATATTAATTTGAATGATAGACAAATTCAGACTAATTGGTTTCCTGTATAAATAAAGAAGTGTCATTGTGAATATATATGGAAGCAATGAAATTTCATCATATATTCGTAATATTAGAAATAACTTATTTTCATTTTTATATAATAAAATCGTCTATGAAATTTTTTCTTAGTTGCATATTACAGACTAAAGAACTGATTATTGGTTTTCCTATAGTATTAGATTATATCTGTTTGCTAAGATATAAAATTATTTTATGATCTTTTCATTGAGAAATTTGGTGTTTATACTAAATTTGTATACAAAAATATTTCGAAACATAATAAAATAAAACCATTTTCTTCCGCTTCCACCATATTTTCTTTTCTTTGTATCTAAGGCTAAATAAAAACGTAGCTTACTCTCATGCGTGCATTAAATATATAATGTCGTATAAAGTGTCGTCATATAATTTATCCAAACAAGACGTAGTCTGTTATTTAACATTTTAACAAAAACAAGACGCAAAAACCATTTTGTTGTGTTTTCTTGTGCTATATTCAACTTAATTATATTTTACAAGGGCTGTAATTCTAATTACGAAACAATATGCTGTTGGTAGGAAATGAACAATAATTTAATAAAACGCACAATACGAATACATAATTTTGATTAACAATTTATTGATCATAAATATATAGTCGGTGGAAACTTTTATCAATTTGGTATATTATATCATGTAAAGGTTTTTTAATTCATTTTCCTTTAAATATTTCTCTAAACAAAATTAAAATTCTATTAAAAGTATCATCAGTTGCTGAAAAATGTTTATAATTAAATCTCACTAAAATAAATATGGTATATGAATAATTGAATAATGTATATGTAAGAAAAGAAATCATTGAATAAACATATATGTATTTTAATTTTTTTTTATTTTTATCTATTTTGTAAATTGATAAAAACTATATGTAAGTAATTAAAATATTTTAATGGTTGACATTTTATTTGGGTCTTTGTATGTTGCTGTTTTTTTGTATAGCACGTCATATGTATTGCATAATATCTATTAAAGCTCTAAAATTAAATGCAACCCTTCATTTGGGAATTTTCTGCGTGCTTAAATAGCCAGTCATGCTTTTACTAAATGTAATTTGTCACGATGCTTTTTCGTCCAATAATCTACATGTATTTTCGTAATTTTTGTTATTTAGGTTAAAGTTATATTTTTGCGAGCTATAATAATACTTTTTTACTAACTTTTATATTGCTTCAATTTAAAAATAATAATAATAATAATAATAATGATAATTTTTGTTTTTATTTGTCTTGAAAAACTAAAGTCAATGATATTAATGAAACTTATTTGTTTTATATGGCGATCACATTTTGGTTTTTATGAAATACGACATATCCATGAAAATGAAGCCGTGTACCAATGTATTACTGGAGCTTATTTTCATTATAAATGCTTAAATAATTTAATGCCGAAATTTTTCATGAGGTTTATTCAGCAATGTGTTTTATAGATCCGCATCAATACAATATGAATATAAAAGTACCTATATTTTTAATAATTCTAATGAAAACTGTATAGCAGAGGTTAAAATAAAATATTTCATCATTATGAAATTATTTAAACTATTTAAACGATTTAATTGAGAATATGTTTTAAATTAAGTACAGATTTACCACAATTTTCATTTTACACACAGGAGTATTAACATTATATTCTGGTAATTAGCAACTAAAATTTGTGATTAATTCCACTTTAAATAATAATTATTTTTTTAGGGAAAGCCATTTCTAAATACTCATTAAACTCTTTGAATATAATTGGTAACAGTGGCGTGTATTTGTATAATGAAGACAAAAAAAAATGTATACTGAAAATTCAAAATTTTGATTGACCGAATCAACAAATTTTCAACAAATCTCATTTCATAAATAGAAATTTATGTTCATTTTTAACCCAAATTACCGTTAATTATTTTGCTGAATAATTTATCTATAACATATAATCTGCACCTCTGATGTATCCGCTTTGTCACCAGTTTGTATTGTAATTACAGTGAACCCTAATTAAAAACTCATATAAAATAAAATGACCTATTTATATATAAATACATTATCTACCAACATTAAATGTTTGTAGAGAGATTTCGATATGAGCATTATGCGTTTACATAAATAAAAGGCAATATATCAACATAATGGAAAATGATAATGTGTGTAATACATATTATATATATACAATATATACTTAATTTGAGTGCATATAAAATAGCGGCTCATCATCGAACTTCAAATAAAAATGACACAATTGCGCTGGAATGGCGGACATCAAGCAGGTTTATTTGTTTCTATTTAGTGCATTGTAAATGGACCTAGAAAACAAATTAATTACATTTTCATCATCAATAATAATAAAACATTAATAATATGAAAATAATGTTATTAAATACTTGAACATCGTCCATTAAAGGAACAAAAGGATTACATATCCATTGTCCATTAAATAATATTTTACCAAAAAAGGTATTTTGTAATTAAAACCTGCCAAATGTAATTCAATAAATTGATTAATGCTACCCTGAAAGGTTTTCAATAAAAACCAAAATTGAACATAGTTTTGTATAGTGTATCTCATATAATACATCATATACTATCTATTTTACTTTATATATTCTCTTTAGCAATGATTTATAAATGTATAGCTAAATGAATGGTTACGTTTTTGGTCAAAATACCGACGATATGTATTATAAATCTGCTTGTAATACATTGTTTTTATTTTTCATCAAAATCGAAATTGAACATGTGAGATAACATTGCATCGAGTAAATAATAAAGTACATATATAATACACCATATAGGGTGACCTTTATTTGTATGGTTGATTTTTAAACTGAAACTTTTAAATGCTAAATAGTTTGAAATCTTAAACATACATCGCTGTGTATTTTTTGTATAACAATTTAATTTTATAATAAATTTTACGAAATTGAAAAGATTTTTTTCTCTTGTTCTTTATCCATTACCAATAATATAAAATTTCAGTTATTTCTTATTACCATTAGCTTTGGACACTACTATTTATCCAACACTTAGTGGGAGAAATTTATTAGCACTAACTAGATTTTAACAATTTTTATTATACAAATTCTTTTTTTCTTTTTGCTTTGTTTTTTTTTTTTAAATTAAGTATAGGTTTTACCTTTTTTTTTTTGTACTTTTTTGACCGCCTGGAATTTTCTCAGAATTTAGTGGTCGGATATTATGTAATCGTCAATATAATATCAGGAATAATAATATCTTAAAAATATGGGCTAGCCTAGTATGACAAAGTAGATCAATGGTCTTTTGACTTTATAGAAGTGTGATTTCTTTTTTGATTTTTGATTTAGTCATTCATTATTAAATTAACTATATTTTAAATCTAATTCAAGTTGCTTTGATTTGATTTTTTTGATAGGATTTTTAATTATACTTGGTCTAAGTATTGCTCGAGCTTTTTCTATTTATTACCGAAGTTTTGTTTTAATATCTAAAAACATTCCGAAATGATGCGTATAACAATAATTTTTTTAAATTTCGATATAATAAGGTACTTAATCCAATGAAAAATATTCAAATAATTTATTTATAATTACTTATTATGTATTATATATCACGATAGGTAACGAGATAAACCGTCCACCTACCCAATAATTCTAACTTTGTTTTCTTTTTTCGTAAATATCTATAATATTTTAAATCTTTAATGTAGGTAATATATTAAACGATAAATGTCACGCACATGGAATATTTTTCATTAATCCATTGATTAGTGTCATTCGAGGTGTTACCCCATTTTCAGATTTAGCTAGAATTTAGTATCGGATATTCTCTTAAACATTATTACATACCGAAAATCGAATATATTTGTATAGATATAATATAAAAAGCAAAAGCCCCATAATAATTATGGGGGAACTGGATAATATTAATCCCAATTTATGTATAGACAATAATAATAAACGGAAGTCAAATCGTTTCATATAATTTAGGATAAAGCTGTTTGTTTTTAGTAAAAGGTATATTTATATTTATAAAAAAGTAAGTATTTAGATGTTGGATATCATAAAGAAAAGCCTCTACATTTTATTTAAATTAATACTTTCTTATAAAGTCAATATAAATATATCTAAGTTCGTACCTTTATTAAATATCACGTTGAAATTTTTGAATACTCATTTAAGTTGTTGCCATATTAAAAACGTAGGTATAATAATGTTAACATATCTGTATATATAGAATTTTAAGGTCACTTATCACATAATAATAAGACTCATTAAATGTATTTTCTTATTTTCTCATTTTCCATATTTTTGTTCAATTCTTTTTTTTTTTTCTCATTTATTAACAAACAATCTCCATAGGAAATGCTATAAATATTATTCGCATTGTATTTAAAAACCTCTTTATTTCTGATTGAATTTAATACTCTATACTTGTGTGTTATTTATTTGTGAATATCTTTTAGTCTATCTCTTGAAATTATATTGTATACCAGCTACCATCTAACCATCCGCCATTCAATAATAACTTCTTGCTTTAAGTATCTAGTCATGCTGAAGCCATCTGATCCCCTTTTCTTGTTAAAATTTAATGTCATTATCTTGTATCTTTGAAGATGGGTCTCAAGAATTTCGATTCAATGCTCTATATAGATTATAGATGTTAGATCTTATAAGTGTATTGTGTACTCGCCTGTCGTCTCGTCGTACTTGTCGTTTTCCTGTTGATTTTTGTGTGTATAGAGGTATACCGATTCAATATTATTATATCGGCTATAGCCAATGTATATATTTATCTATTTTATTTTATTTTATTTTATTTTTTCTCTTCGGATATAAATATTATATTCCTGAAAAATATGTATAGATCTAATACAAAGACTGGGATTTAACAAAATTATGGTATTGATGCGTTCATCATAATAATGAGGTAAAAAGGAAATTTTTTCTGATTATATGAATAATAATATGATAATGCGCCAGTGGGTTTTCGTGGAAATATGCGTATTAAGAGGTAAAATAGAAAGTGGAAGTGGTTGTCATTTTGAAAATTGGTTTTATATTTTGTATTGGCACTTTGGCAGCTAAAAATCTATATTCACTTTGGTGGTATTTAATTTAAAATATATACGATGTCAAACTGGTGTAAATTTATTGATTAAAAAAGCACTGAATGTTAATGAAATACATAATAAGTATATAATAAAAACATTGCTAATTATACAATTAATTATATTGTTTTCTTTTGTTCTAATTTTGAAAAAGTGTAAAGCTTTCAAATCGTAGATTTTTTTTATTGTCTTAAGCCTGTCCATCTAGTATTTTTGAAATTAAATAAATATAAATATAAAACCGTATATGTGGGAGCTTTTAGTCTTTTTATTATGGATGAATTTGTATTTCAAACAATAATACAAAACTGTTAAGTGAACGTTAGAATAATAAAATAAATGTGTGGTAAACATGGGCGCCGAGGGAACTCTACATTTCGTTTATTATATATTTCATATTTGAACGTAAACATCTGATTGGTTAATATAAAGACAAATTCCCTGGTGAAGTAGAAAAATCAGTCAATAATGGTCTTAAAAGAATTTCTGTGTTCTATAAAGTGAAAAGAGGCAAAAAGATTGGCTGTAATATTTACATTACGTATTTAAGTTTATGTTCTTCTAATAAATTCATTTCATAAAAGCTTATAAAGTTAAATATCAAACTAACAACGGATATCTAATTTTATTCTATAAACTGGTTTAATTTAAATGTCATAAGGTTAATGTTATTTTTAATATATATCAATTGCAATCAAATTTTCCATATACATATATTGTGACGCAACTTATATCTACTTTCTAATAATATCTTTAAATGACCTTTCAAGGGACATATTTTCCCCATCATATCTTATATAAATTATTATTCTTTTCAAAATATATAATATTAGTTATCTATTATAATATAAGATTACATATAAATAGGTATAGACCACATACTGTGTGTGGTTCAAAACACAGTTGGTTTTGTATATTATCCCATAATACAGAAAATTTCATTTAAGTATTTGCAATAATATACGTAACGATAATGGGAATTATAGTTATTGAGAAGTTGTACGAACTTTTGGTCTAAATGGAAAGCAATCAGTGTGGAATATTACTGTGTATAGATTTGAGAGAAAACTTTGTTACTATATTTTTTTTTCTGTTGTTGTTTTCTAGTTGGTGGTAATGGGTAGAGTGGTAGAGGTAGAGCTATAAAACTTCTTAATGAAAATCCAATGTTATATGTAGTATATGTGCATGTTGTGTACAAAATCATATTGCTACCTACCAATTTTATATAAATATTATACCTTATATACACCTATTTGCACAATACATGTAACAAGAAAAATAAAAATAAATATATAATAAAAAAGAAATTTTTGATTAATGTGTATGAGCAATCCTGACAAAGTAACTCATATATTTTTATCCTGTAACCAACAATATGAGCAATAAGTAAGCTTTATGCTAGTAAATGTTTTCGAAAATGGAATTGAGAAAAGTAAGGTGACAATGTCGTTCATTTTAATTTTATTTATAAATTTATAAAGTCATGGTATTATGCATCATTTCACTTTAAATAACCTGTCTAAATAAAAATGAATACACATTATAAAATAAAGTATATTAAAATAAATATTATGTGTGATACCTGGAATAAGTATCTATCCACCTTATTACAATATAGCTTACAATGTTCTGTATATATAGTTATGCATAATTTATAAACGAAGAGCATCTACAAAAGAATTCGAAAAAAAATATGGGATTATGCGAAGTTTTCTTTTTATGGTGGGATACATAATAGCTTTTAAAAATAAAAAATAAGCAAAAAAAAAAGAAGCAAACAACACAGAATACAACAATGAAAATTATTTTTATAAATTTTCATAATTCTCTTTCCGTTTTATTGCCAGAATATCATGAGTCTAATATTTTTCTTTTTTATTACTTTCAACGCATTGAAGCATCTGGCATTTTGTGCACTTGATCATTTAAAGCCTTTTGTTAGCTCCTCCATCGTTGATTATGTATCCACTCAAGAAAGTTATTGTAATAAGAATTTTTATTTAGTTTCCATTTCATTTATTAGATTCATTTTCTTTTTATGCGAAAACTTTACTACTAAATATTGATTAAATATCAATCTCCCCCTAAAACCATTGATTATTTAACTTTCCAATTTTCTTATAAAATCAAATCTTCCAACCATTTTTTTTTTTTTCATTTTAGGTAACCTAACTTACCCATTTATATAATATGGTTAGATAAAACAACATACTGTCTAGCCAATACAAACCACAAAAATATGGAGAAAAAATATCTATACATAACTCGTCCCACAGCATTCACCTCAATAGTATTTTATAATGATATACGTAATATGGATAGTCTTGACTACTATTATAGGAGGTAATATTGAATGGTTTTCCTTAAATATATAACGAACCAATTACACCTTTGCCATTATTTCGGTATATAAACGGTAATGATGCGTTACTCGGTTTACCTCCAAATATCACATGAAGATAGAAAGAAGAGAGATTATTATTTCCATAGAAGGTTTTTGATGAAATAGATCGATTGTGTTTGTGTATGAAACTAACAAAAAAGAAAACCCTTAGAAAAAAAATGTTGCTTATTTTTTTTTTTTTTGTTAAATCAGAACAATGAGTAATGTAATTGGTCAATGGTCATTTCTTCATATATTACATTTTTATTTGCAACATTTCTTTTAAATTCTTGCAATTGCAAGTAATTTTCTAAGAATAAAATTGTGATAATACTACTTAAAACAGATCGACCACCTTAAAATGAAAGATAATAATAATTGTGGTATCTCACGCACGCTATGTGAAAGATATACTGTACCTACGCTATAAGCATTACTCTATATTTTTTTGTTAAGCTTCTGTGAATGTTATAAGTATTCTGCTGTATTTGCTAGATATTCAAGTGCACCAACGAATGAATGAGTATTGAAAAATAGAATGAACTTAGAAAAATAAAACGAAAAAGAAACGACCATGTAATATATCTTTTATTTGAAACTCGTTATCATGCATGTACACACAGGGGGAGAGATTACCCCCCTAAGAATTAAAAAAAAATACCCTCTGTCGGTTTTAATTAAGCATCTTTTTTCAGTTTTTTTTTGGATGAAAATAGTATATTTTTAAGTTTCAAAAATATGATTTTTTTAAAATAAATTAATTAATTAAACTTTTTTAACTCTGTATTCCATGTACAGCCATATATATTTTGTACGTCCGAAATTGCCTCACCTATAATTTTGTCCGAAATAGCCCTGACCCTACTTTTTGGAAAAAATTGCAGCTATCTTTAAGACTATAGTTACAACTACATATATGGAATCAATTTGTGTACTTTATAACTAATACATTAATTGTTGTTACTAATTATATGTATATTGTATATACTATATATATTTATCACTTACAGTTATATAGTAAAATAAAAAAAAAACTTTTCATTGAATAATTCACTTTTGTAATTTTTTTTTTTATGTTTTTACAAATTCATATTTTATAAGGTCATGCCACAACTTATCTACGATATCTTTTGTTTGAATTTAAAATTTCCCTATCGTAAGATATTTTGAGTGTTCGGAATAGCCCCGTGTCCAGAATAGCCGCGGTCTACCCTTTGCATACAGCGCGGATTTTTTCAGTTAATTTCGTGATTTGATATGACGATTTGCTAAAAACAAAAAACTTAATCTCGTTTTATAAATTTAACCCACCATTCTCCCCTCCTCACCCACAAAGAACAAAAACGTGTGTATGTATGTCAATAACTGAAGGTATTGTATATACAAATGAAATGAATAAGCTTGAATTCTCTAGTTTTATTACCTAGGTAATTATGGTTATCTGTACTAGAAGACTTTTAAAATAAAAATGTATTTTTGCATGCTAGCTAATTTTAAGGAAGGAATATATGTATATAAAAATCTTCCTTTACTGCTATTTAAAAAAATAAAAAAAAAGCTTATCCCTACTCCATTCTTTTATTGTTGTAGAACCAGAAATAGTAATAGAAGTTATTATGTTATTGAACAGATGGTAGTGCATCACTATTTTGTTAAGTAATGAAAAAGGATGATAATTTAATTAAATAAAAACTGTGGAAATCTGAGAGTCTCACCGATAATACATTCAACATTAAAATTGTACCTAAGCAAATTTATAGTATGTAATACTGTTAAAGAGGTGGATCTAAATGTGGGATAATAGCACGGATTTTGGTTTTCATTTCAATGTGCAGTGAGCATTGCATAGCTTATACATATACGAGCACATTGCACAGCAGTATATTGAATGAATGTGCCAGCTAATTTCCCGCACTAGATTTATAGCATATTCCTGAAAAAATTTATTTCCTTCATTGCATTGAAATACCTACCATCAAAATATAATATTATGTTGTGTTGTTGTTGTTGGATGATAGTAGCTTTGTTGATGTCTAGTCAGTTTGCATATTATGCATTTCAATTTATACTATTCATACCAATTCAGACTAGCTTTACATTCTATTCCTATAATTGATAATATAATACAATATCATACCTGAAATACATAGTTTTGTTAGCTAATAGTTAATGGTGTCTCTATACAACACCATCACCAACAACAAAATAAACGTTCAACAAAGACCACATGTATATAGAGTTGATGCATTTCGTTCGTATTGAAGTGAAAAGTTTTCAAGTGTCAGACTAATGAATGAGCTTTTGTGAGGGTTTTGCAATGTCATCAATAAACACTGGTATTTTTTTTTGTCGTTTACTGCAGGCTATTGGTTTGTTATAGCCTAGAAAGTACATATAAAAGCTTTTGTATTTTTCATTTAATATAAATATAACTCGATTAGTTACGTATGGCATCCAACGTTCATTGAAGGAGCAGGAGATAAACGCGATTGGTAAGACTATTATAGAAAATATTTTATGTGTACAGAGCAAGAAAGAAGTTAATCTCCCCAATATTAGCAGGCAATTTATGCCATGTAATCAATTTTGTGAATGGTATAAAATTTTCCAATTTTCACCAATAGCCATTTTATTGTACAATATAGTTTTCATTATTTTTTTTTCTTTTTGTCAATCTCGTCGCATATCATTTATTTTATACAACATTCTGTTTTAGTATACCCAAAACTATACACACCTCCTAGCTAGTTCTACAGATGGCTTGTTATATTCATGTTTGTGGTATATTGTTGATAATTTGTTTTTAATTATCGCACAGATGACGTCGTTCGATAAAGTTTAAAAGTCGGTATGCCTAATTTTAATCAACCTCTTCACTTAATATAGTTTTGGTAAAATTAAAAGCTGACCAGCCAAACAGAACTACATAGATAACTATAAAATATTACAAAATTCAATATATATCACATATTGCATAATACCATCCCGGTCAACCTGACGATATAGGTACCTAT
>JAABKK020011228.1:0-22738 GCA_011634745.2 Catotricha subobsoleta
TTTATATTTCTGGTGACAATTTTTATATTTCTGGTGACCATTTTCATATTTCTGGTGACCGAATCTTTATGACCCTTACCATAGCCTATTCCGATTCAATATTGGTAAATACTCTCAACAATATATGGTAATTCCTATGGCAAATCCGAATAAGTGGTCAATAGGGTAGTATAATCACTTTGACAGCATCTATAATATAATTTATTTAAAATAAAAAACAAAAATACTTACATTCGGTAATAATTTCATCAAACAGGTCTGTCTTTTCATTTGATTCATTTTCCTGTTTTTCATCTTCTGTGTGTGTGGGACTAGATGGTCCTGATGATGCACTTGGTGCAGGACTTGGTGATGAACTAACAGGCGGCGCTGGTGAGGCAACACTCACATCTGCGGAATGTTTTTTCACTTGAGCGTATTCAACTGGTGGTGATGCAATACCCCAATAATCATCAATCAATTCAATGGAACGTTTACGCTTTTCTGGAATATCATCATATTTATTTGTATATTCTGACGAACTAAATAATGTTGTCTTTACAGGACTATTTGGAAGTGGTTTATTTGATGAAATCGGTGATTGTGCTTTAACTGGACTTGTTTGAATATGGATTTTCGATGAATGTCTGGGTTTAATATCGGGTGGAATTGAAGAGGAATTTTGTCGGACAGGTGGGCTTGGTGGTGAATTTGGTGCTAATGGTGAGTCTACGGATTTTGAATATATATGATTTCGTGGCATTTCTTTAGTTTGTTGTATTTCACTACCCGGATATAATACAGTTCCTGGTACAGTACGTATAATATCACAACGATTTGGATCACTATTAAAACGTGTTGTACGCGTCTTAGTAAAATGTGATGTCCAATTTTTTTGCTTTTCAATTAATTCCTTAGAATTAAATTTTCGTTCTGGTTTCTCTGGCTTTTCTGGTTTCTCTGGTTTTATTCTAGACGTATTATGTATTTTGGTGGGATCACGCTTAGGAACACCGTTACCCAACGGAAATTTATTACGTTTGGGTGATGGTGTACGTATGTTATCGACAACATCTGGACTCTCACCACCAAGAATATCTTCTTTACTACTTGAATTGGTCATTTTTAAACTGAGTGCTGCTGGTCTTGGTGCGCGATTTTCAACACCTAATTTTTCAAATAATGCACGTGCATTATTAAATCGCGTCGAATGTGATTCAGCTCGAACAACTGGAACAACACCAGTTTGGACGTCTTTAATCGGTTCTGGTTCCATTTCAATTGGTCTTCTTTGGAATAAATTCGCAATTTGCGAAACTTTTGGTCCAACAGCTTGGTTTGCTGCTCTATCCATTTTCAATGGATCGATTTTTTAAAAAAATATCCTGCAATTAAAAAGATAACAATTATTGACATTATCAAATTAAATTAAATTCGATAAATAAAATAAACTATAATGAATGAAAAATTAACCGCATATTTTTTATTAAAGGAATAAAATATTAATTATCGATAATGAAGTAAAACCGAATTACTTTAAATAATTAATATGCAATGAAGTTGTTGCAACTCTTTAAAAAAAAAAAGAAGATATTTATAATAATAATATTTTCAAATAAATATAAATTATTGATTGCATTTTATTAAAAGTGAATAACCATAATTATAATTTAAACATTAATTTTATTTAATATACATAAAACTGCATCGTTATCAATTTTCTTTACTTTCAAATAATTTCTCGCATAAAACATAAATTTATTAATATTTTAATATTTGTTTTTGTTCATAAAATTACGAACCATATCGAGAAAGTTCAACTTAATCTCTCAACTAGTTAAGAAATTAACAAAACGTATCGAACTATATTAATTTATTGATTTACAAAACTATTTTCACACTGTTGACGTAATTTTTATAATAATAAATAAATCCGAAAAAAAAAAAATGAAAACAAATTTCTTAATAAAATATTTATTATGTTCAAAAATGTTTCATAGCACTCTTCTTATGTAACCACCGTAGACTTGACTAAGTTTTGAACGTAGTTTAATTACAATCGAAATATTTTCAGAACTGAAACACTGATAAGAAATGGTGTTATTATCTTATTCTATAATTTATTTAGAAAGATTATTTAAAAGTAATGTTTATTTCTTGAATACTTACACCATCATATTTAACCATACAAAAAGTATTGTCATTCTTTATAATAAATTAAAATTTGACAAAAAAAAAATAGCACAATATTGATAATCAAAGGAAATATCAGTAAGGTATTATTAAAAAAAATAAATATTAATCATTTTTTATAAAATGACTCAGACTTTGAGCTGATCGTAGACAAACAGGTCCACTAAAAGCGTGAAAGTTTCATGTGTTAAATATTGATATAAAATGAGAGTAAAATCACTGATATCATTCGTTCAAGAAGTGTTCATCAAATTTAATTGTAATATAATTTATTTATTACTTGTATAATCTATTTGAATTTTTGTTTTTAACAACTAAATACGATATTCTGTGCATACACTACAGGTCTACAGGTAACAGGAACTATGTTTGTGTTTGTTATTATATTATTGAAGCGAATTGAACTTTATACCATTTTATTTCACAAGATAACTTCATTAAACATGAAAAGTAGAAAATTGTATAATAAATTTATGATAATTGTATATTTACTGATAGCCAGAAATATTTAATGAATCTTCTTTATTATTTATTTATTATAAATAATATGACTGTGTGTGTGTGTTTTTTTTTATCATTTATCGGCTGTAAGTAGCTCTATTTTATCTCTAAACATTTAAATTCGAAATAAATATAATCATATATTAATGTGATCACATTTCCTATACATAATTTGTGGTGATTTGTGGTGATTAATGAATGCATAGATAATAATTCTTTTTTTTTCTAAAAAAATTATAAACAAATATTTAGTTATTTCCTTATGATTTTATTAACATATTGTACTTGTTCAGGCGTAATAAAATTATAATAACCGAAATAAACAACAACAAACAACAAATATTATACAACGTTTATAAATAAGTATGTGACGGTAATTTGTACGGAATTGATAAGAATATACTATTATTACCTTTACGTTAATATATATAATGTTCAAAAGTATTGTGTAGTGGAAAGTATTGTGATAATTTAAACAAAAGAAAAAGAAAAAAGAGGTTACATTAGGCAGCGCAAACTAATCAAGCTTGTACGTTTATTAATTTTAAAATTAATGGTGATTTTGAAATAGCTCTGACAGAAGTAACACCAAAATGAATTAGAAATAACACTACAAACTCTGGGAAAGTGATAAATTTTGAAACTTAATATATGTTTTTTTTTTTATTCTATTTTCTTGATCTTTTTCTAGTTGATTCTGTCTTTTCTGTGAAAGTCTGAAGAGAATTCTTTACGAATTACAAGTAGTGCATTCATATGCTAATTATTTCTAATCAAATGCTAAGCATGTTTCAAGCCATTCCAAGTAAAACCTAATCGAATTTGCATCTATTAAAATTAACCGCATGCCAATTAATTAAAATAAATGTCAGAATCGACATCCTTATATATTAAACATAAGTGATATCCCCAAAATTGCTAAACGCACGCGTAAGTCATACATTTTTCATAAATTTTTATATGGCGTTTGATAGCTTATACTCAAGATGTATTATTTAAGCACGTGTAATTATTTGCCACTAATAAATAAATAATAATAAATTTCATATTACTTTAACAACAATTTACAATTTTTACTCTATATATTGATCTTTTTTCTTTTTGAGCTATCATAGATAAGTAATTTATTTCCGAATGTTGTTCGTCATAAAATCATCATAATATAAATATAAGGATTGTATATAACAGAATCTTATCGCTCATATTACTTGCAACCCATAAATGTAGTTATTTGTAAATTAAAAAGTGTTAGTTATTAATCCATAGAAGGCGTTAGTGTAAAAAAAACTAACAATATTAGAAAAGAAAACGTATTTTAGTTAATAACATTGTTTTATTTTATTTAGTTCTTTTTTCCTTTTTACTTTTGAAATTTTAAATTATTATTTTCGGTTACATCAATTAATTTTGAATTATTCATTAATCACTTTTTCATTTGTAAGAAAAAATAAATAAATAAATAAATAAAAAATAATCGAGTAACATTAATGATAATCGAAATAACACGTGCGAGACTGAAAAACTGATATGGCTAATTAAGTATAAGCACAAAATTCATTGGCGGTTGCTTACAAAAACTCTACATGTAATTTGTAAAATCATTCTATTCAATGAATGTATTAAAAATCAAATGGTTTATAGTTTCATATAGGTACAATATTGAAATGTTGATTATAAACAGCAAACAGAAAATCTAAATTGTGAATTCACATAAAGTTTATTCATCTTTTTTTTCTTTATTTTTTTTGTCATAATGATGCAGAAATCGGTTAAATATGGAATGACATTGGCTTAAAAATATTTAACAAAAAAACTTTTATGTATGTAGATTCTTGGCCCCTAGTAGTTCAACAATTAAAAAAAAAGTAAATGTAAGAAATAGAAAAAGGTGTAAAAAAAAAATGAAAAGCATATTGACTAGTAGGTATACGTACATTTTTCAAGCCATCTCACATGTGATATTTATCACTATTTTCATAAATAATAATACCGTTTAGTATCTTATTGACCTACCTAATTATGAGATAGTTCCACTTGAATTGTTTAAATCAGGGGATAAAATAAGCAAAAAAGCTGAGTGCAATATTTTGAAGACAAAAAACTTTGTGTTTGTAACCAGAGGTGCGCACGCTTGAGAGCTAAAAAAAAAAAGGTCTTCAGTGTTTTCAAATACCGCGGAAAAAAAACCGAACTGAAGTTAACTGATAGCTGAGTGTAAAAATCTTGACTGCTGAAACTGAGACTCCTGACTGCATTTTTTTAAGGCTGACTGCAGATTTTGGGCCCAACTGCACGTAACTTTATCCCCTGGTTTAAATATTAAATTGCGCTAGAATACTAAATTATTAGCAAGTAATTAAAACTAATGATAAAAAAAAATTCTTTAATTTTAGTATCGTTTTATTTCGATACGATAAATTTAATGATAGATAATAATTTCTGAATATACGATTTATTCAAGCGCATAAATCGATATCAGAGTTTTAATATAGCTGTGAGTTTCATAATAGATAGCAATTTCTGTCACTTATATTAATTAATTATTAGTGAACAAAAATTACAATAAAAATCATTAAATTTCATTAAATAATTGAAATCTTGTGTAAAATTAAGTGAAAATGATAAAAAAATATATCTTCATTATTTTTAGTTTGAGTTCAGTTTCATGTTTAACATTATTATATAATGGCACAGATCTAGTTAAAAGAGACAATCGAAATGATTTATTATTTACTGGAATACACGATTGTGTTTCATTTGTAACCCAAAACGATTGTAATAAAAATGAGTATTTAGAATTAAATGTTGACGATGGGGATATCTGTCCAAAATGTCGAAAAGGATTAGGTAAAAATGGTTTTCTTTTATTTGCAGCTTAAAAAACTGAAATTTGATTCGATTTCGTTCTAAACTAATTTCATGCATATATCAATACAATTTAGCATTATTGTCAGTGGGTTGCAATGATTTAGTGGCTAATAAGAAATGTGCTCCTGGTTTGCAATGCCGAAATTCAATTTGCGTTTTTAACAAAGGTAAGCATAGAATTTTTTTAATTTATGAAATAAATAATGGTAAATTTATCAAGCCAAACTTTAAACATTTAGAGCTTAAGGAATACTGGAAAATATTCCATGAAAATGTTTTACATACGATAGAATTTTGTTCGGAAGACATTTAAACTCAACCTTGGCATAATCGGATCAATTCAAAAAGTAACAAATTCAAAATTATATTTGAGATTTATATTTCCATATAAAAAAAAAACAATTTTATTAAATATTATTCGCGATCTATAAACATTCGATTAAAAACATTACACACCAAAATTACCGATCTGAAAATTATCCATTTATTAGATTTTACTTATTTAATTTCTAGCAAAATGTTCGTTCACATATCATCTGTCACATTTGCAATCACTCCCTAAATGTAATATGGATGGTACATTTGCGGCAAAACAATGTAAAGGCGATAAGATCTTTGGCAGGTGAAATTTTATTTATAATTTATTAATACATATCACATACTTAGTTTGTGATTGTGGTTGTACCTTATATTTCATTATCTAAAAATAAATTTCTTTGAAACAATCATTCTTAGATGTTTTTGCTATAACGAATATGGTAATAGAATATTTGGATGGGATTGGTGGACAAATGATGCTGAAAATAATATGACTTGTGGTTTGTTTTGTTTTACTTTTTTCTTTTTTTTAATTAACTTTCATTCTTAGCGCTTTTTTTGTTTGTCATAAATGTCATAAGCCGGCAGCGATTACACGAACAATAAGTTGATGGACATACAATAGTGCAATAATATTTATTTTTTTTCTTTTCATTCATATTATTTATATCTAGAATGTAGTCGAAAAAGAGCATCATTAGAATTAAATGGACATCTTGATGTAACATTGCATTGTCTACCAAATGGTAACTATGAAGAATTACAGTGCGATGGTGGAATATGTTGGTGTGCTGACACAAAAACTGGTCGTGTTGTTTTAGGAACTCGCGCTGTTCCTGAAAATATGTGGACCATGCTGCCATGTTGTAAGTATTACACAAAAAAAAAACAATAAAATCATTACATTTTCTCTCCAAAAAAATAAAATAAAGTATAAATATTTGTAGCGCGCTTTGAAACAGCGATTATGCTTATTACTTTCAAGTCATTTATTCTTTAACATATTGTTGTAAAGATCAGTATTTAAATAACATTATTTCCTCGGATTTTTTTTTTTATTATTTGAAATCGTTTGTGCTATATGAGCGGTAAAATACACATATCAGCTTTCAACTTAAACTGAACATAACGCATTTTTTTTCTTCTCTTGTGTGTGTCTCGTTGATTTATATTTAACAATTAATTTACCGTTCGCTAGCTATTATAGATAGGTAAACCATCATAATAATAGACTTCTTAAATTAATGACATGAACATTGAACATTTTACATAAATGGCTTATATTTTTCTATGTATAATAAAAAAAAAATTTGCTTTACTACATATGAGCTTTAAAAAAGTCGTTATAGAAAATTAGATAAATAATATTGTTAATGTAAAAAGATACGTTGTGACGTATTCAGCATATTTATGCCCACACATTTTTAACAGATAAATAACAGTACAAAATTAAGAAATTTGTATGCTTTTTAAAATCAATCGTTCTTCTTTTTTTTAACATTATATAACAAATACCTGTCATCAATCAAATTAATGTATCATTAGGAGTCATGACCATGACATTAAAATCAACTTTATGTATTTTATTTTATGCGCAGTAATTTGCGATAGCAAATATTGCATATAGTTAGCAGGCAATATCTTTAATGTCTTATCGAACACAAACAAATGAACATTTTTCAGAAATAGAAAAAAAAAACTTTTGTGTAAAGATTTTATTTAAATTAGGTTTGAAACATTAACATTGTAAATTCATTTAATCTGAATTAACAATAAATTATAGGCTAGATGTTGATTAAAATGCTTCATTCTAAATATCAATTTTTAATTGTTACGTTTAAGTAATTAAACTCTTCTTATATCATTGAATTTTTCCAATAAAAAAACGAATTAATAACATTTTATTTCTAATAGACAATTTTGAGACAATGGGAACAAAGTATCTTCGTCAATGTGAAAGTGCTGCATATGCACAAAATATAATAAGAAAAGCTCTAAGGCTACGAGGAACGATTGATGTTTCATTCAATAATATAAAATGTGATTATGATGGTAGCTATGGAAGATATTTCATAGAAAATCGAATGTAATGTTAAATAAAATAGATTAAGTTGAATATAATCGTGAACAGAAAATATAAACAATTTTTTTTCTCTATCTGATACTTATTTCAAAACGCAGAGCAGCATGTATGTGGCGCGATGGAAAACGTATTAGCCCATTTCAAGCAAGCTCAAATGAGGCCTCCAAAATGAATTGCAGTAAGTTTTTTTTATTTTTTCTTTTATTGTATTGTATTGTAAATTTGTATTAAATTTAATGCAGCAAATAATTTATTTAATTTTTTTTTTTATAACAAAACAACAAAAAAAAATTACCAAAGATTGCGCACGAGATGTCAAAATATTCGAAAAAGCTGGACTTACGTTTCCATTAGCATGCAATGGTTATGGAAATTATGACCCTATTCAAGATTTAAATGAACAAAATTTTTGCGTTGATCGGGATGGTTTTGCAGTTACAGATTATTTCAATTTAACAACAATAGTTGGGTTTGATTGTAGTCAATATTTGTATTATGAAGCAAAACCGGATCAATAAGACGAACAAAAACTAATATAACAGAGAAATGAAACTGGTACTACAACCAGCAAATAACGAAAAGCATGAAAAAAAAAACATAATAATAATAAATTCAACTTTCAATTAAAATCATCATTCAGCAACTAACCTACATTAATATCACAATTATTAGAAGATTATTATAACATTTCGGCATGATATTGTATGAAATATAGATTATAGACTCGTACAAAAATTTATAAAATAAAGAAAAAAAATAATAATAATAATGACCTTTCTGTTTGCTTATTAATAAAAGTTTTACCTAACATAATATAAAGTCTATTTAGTATTTACGTAAATTCGCTAATTTAATCTAATATAAATTTATTTTACATAACAATAATTTCATAAACTATTTATTTGTACGGAACAAACTCATCATCATCATCATCATCAACAACAACATCAACATCACTTCATAGCTGTCTTATAAAAATGACAAAATAAAAAATGAGAAAAAGCACTACAAAATAATAATAAATAAAGAAAACAACAAATTTATATTCAAAATGGTTTACCTTCAAGTACAACAGCTGTTGTGGTAATTAATATAAACAATACACTTTTTCAAATTCATAATGCTTATATATTTTTATTTTTATTTTTATTTTTTTGTATCTTATGTAATTAAATGCCAGTATCTGAAAATATAAACAAAAATTAAAATAATTAATTTGCAATTATTTCTAAGTATTTAAGATAATTTCATTTCTAAATAAAGTCTGCATTGTGTAATAGCATAGTTTTTTTTTCCCTTAAATAATAACTAAAAAACTAAATAAATAAATAAAAAAAATGTGCAAAATCAAACACAATTAACTATCATTTTAGAACATTTAAAATTCAATAGTTATAATCTTCTTAATATGTAATAAGAAAAAAAAATGAATAATATTTTCGAATGTTGCATTTCGTGCAGATATTATATTTTGATAGTTACAAGTTTTATACATTTATGGTAATAAAAGACACGGCACACAGAATACTAAAAATGTCAATGACCTCTGAGCGGAGTTCGATTCTAAACGTGCAATAAAACTTTCTAAACAATAGCTAAATACAAATAAATGAAAACCAAAACCGATTTATTCTGAAAATATATCTCATTTCATTCTTATTGTTCGTGTACGGGGCGGACCCCATGAGTTTTGCTCGAATAAATAAACGCACAAAATTCGCTGATTTGATTTTTTTTCGTTTTTTTGATCTTTTTTTTCCTTTTTTTGCAAATTTTTGTATTGTTTCTGATTTTAAAATTGCAGAAACCAATTATGTTGTCTGCAGAACGTTTTTTTTTTTGAAACTGACTGCTCTTCTACGTTAGAAAATGATTTTGATGTATCTACACTTATAGCAAAGGTATTTTTAATAATTTAAATGTCCCAACATTCACCTACTTACGTTTGAAAAACCATAAGAAAATATAGGTAATCGTAATAGTATAATAATATAAATTTAAATGTAGGTAGGTCAACGTAATTCCATATAATGCATTATATTAAAATAAAGTACATCTTATCCAATATAATATGCGGTTTGTATTACTTACACAGTTCTGTGTATTTTCTGTAAATATTGCAGTTTGATTTGACGTATTTATATATATATTATTATATATATAGGTAATTCTTTATTAGTTTTCGTATTATATTTTATTTTTATTTTCAAATAAATTAATCAGTGTTTCCATAATATGGAACTGGTTTGAACTGTTAGTTTGGACAGGTTTTTGTGTATGGTGCGTATTTTATATACAAAAGTTTTCCATAGAGAGAAAAAATAAAATAAATAACTTTTGTATACGTGAGCATGAGCATATTGATCTGCGGCACAGTATTACCGACACACATTTATGCAACTGATTTTTATTGGATCATTATAGATGGTCGATTCTGTTAATGATGTTAAATATGAATTTAATACTTGTGAAAAAAAAAAAGAAATATATAAATAAAACATTTTAACTGTATGTTTATTACTTACTGAATAACTATTTTCATAATAAAAGCGGTAGCTTACACTTGAAAAAAAAAAACATAACAAAAATTTTTCTTTATATCATTTTGTAGTGTTGTTAGACAACTTAGGCCGCGCTTATATCGATTTCATGATTTTGCACAATTTTATTGTAACTTCCTTCATCAATTTTAAAAGTCATTAAATAATACCCGCCGGTGCATTGTTTTTTTCAAGTATTCTTATGGTCATAGAAAACTCTTCAGCGTATTAGTCTCGTCTCGGGTATATCGGTACTTATACTTATAAAATAATGTCATTCTTGTGGTTCTACTTATGCCTTATCGATTTTATTATTTTCAAATAATTTTTCGAAATATTTTATTCATTCTCTTGTCATAATTTAATATTTCGATTGGAAAGTTTTCGCCTATCCGAAAACCTATTTCAGCACCCTTCTGCAATTTACGCAAAAATGTTAGATCAAGTGTATAGTGGTGATTGCCGACACCAGTATTGTCCTGGCATCCAAAAAATTCGGGTGTAAAACTAAAATAACACCAGTTTTTTATTAATATATATTATAGAATTTCAATAGAACAATAAATCTATAAACTGCGGTGATATTATTTAGAATTACTTATTTATAAGTATTTATTACAATATATATTGTAAATGTAATATAGTGTTGCGAACGAATTTTGCTTTGAATGTTTATTCAGACAAATAGACAGTTTAAGTAAAGCGATGTTTTATAATAGCTAGAACCTCTAACATAGCAAAAACATTATTAAATCAATGTCAGTTAGAGTGACCTAAATGCTGCAGTTGATATGTAAAGGGCCACCGACGACGATAAGTATAAATATACAATTGATATATTTTCAAAAAGCAGTGTAGCTCAAATTTTTAAATTTAAAAGGAAGAAATAATATTAAAGACCCCCGTAATTTTAATTTGCTTAGAATTTTTGGAAAGGACTGGACATAAATTATATCTAATTCTCTATGGCAAGACCGGCACTGGACGACACTACAAGAATTTAAATATGGGTAACAATAGATCAGAAAATGTTTTGTACCCTTTTTGGGATTTCAATAAGCTTTTAGCTCTGTTAGTGTTACAGTAGCATATATAATAAATTTATATAATCCATCAAAAACAAAAACTATTTTATCAATGTCCACAATAGTGATGAAATTATAATTCAGTCCATTAAAATTTATATTTATAAGTCTGTTAGTAATCTTTCATAATTACATACAAAACAAATGTATTTAAGTATCAACATGTACGAAACCGCTTTTTAATTATTATTATTTTTTTTTAAATGCACTTAAAGGACATAAAATATATTTCAAAAGATGTTGCATGATAGGACAGATACATATATTACTTCAATGATTTTCCAGTTTATAGACGTACTGAAGTAGTTTTTAGGTGCAATAAAGTACATTATTTAACTGCAACCCTTTAATTTCTCTTTTTATTGTTTTCAGCACGCATATGTGGGATAATACGATATTTCACTATAGAAATTATTGCGCTATAAAAGCTATTTGATAGACTTTAATATCATGTGTACTCAGGGCCGTAACCAGCGCAAAATCACAGAGCTGGCTAAGCCTCGCATATTTGATATTATATTTTATAAGTTACGTGGTTCAAATGGCTTATGGTGGTCAAAAATAAGTTAATCGTGGTTGCCAAACTAAATTTGAAATGTAAGATCTAAAAACACAGGAAGACCATATTAAGTTACTATTTATATACATAGGCCTTGCAAAAAACCGCGCTGCATGCAAATCTTATTTTGGAAAACTTGAAAAAAATACTATTTTTGCTTTTCCTAGAGCTTGCTCTAATAATTCTAGGGCTGGCTGAGCCCTCACGAGCCTCTTAGCAGGTACGGCCCTGTATGTACTGGATTTTAAGCTTTCCATAACTTGAATTACATTTTTTTTTTCATACTGAAGTACTGTTTGGTCCGAATTTTACGTGAAAAATGGTTATGTATGACGAAAATATAATTTTATTGAAGACATTAAATATATTGAGTTATTTAATGAAACCAATTGAAATGTTTAATTAAAATTATAATCGTTAAATAAACAAATGCCTATAATAAGCAAAATAACTTCTCATCAATTTAAATTTTATTTTATTTCTTTATCACTAAATAACTAAATATTCATTAATTTATAACTCATTTCGATATCATTTCTATTGATATTTCTAAAATGTTGAAAATTCGCAATTAAATAATGCAAATATTTACTATTGATTCAGTAGGTAAATATTCTATTCATCACATGAAATTCTCATTAATAGAAATTAAAACTTTTTCGATATATTGATTTGAAATTTATTTTGGAATTAATCATTTTTTGTTTTAATATTTTTACAGTAAGTCACTAAATTCGAATGTATTCATAAATGCGACGGAATTTGTTAAATTGAATGGAAACAGTTCAAACATTAATAAGCTCTCTTTGTAGAAAATATGATGCGTATTTTGTAATGTTTTATTGGTAAATGTAAAAAATATTTTTATACAATAATAAGAATTCAATATACATTTCGATTTTGAATACAACATTTGTTTTATTTTAGGTGTTAGCAGAATAAAGAAGTATTGTTTAAATTTGTATTATTTTTTTTCATTTAATCAATAATCGTAAATAGAAAAAAAAATCCATACTGCAATCCGAATGAATTTTTAATTTTGGCAAAATTTACAATTTATCGAGCTGGTTATCATTGCAAAATTGATGCTAGTTCAAAAAATATTTTATGTCCAATTATATGTAGTATGATTTAAGTTGCTTGAAATAAATCATACTATAGAATATGCAATACATGTACTGCTTAGCGTACGTGAGGTAGGACAAGACCAAACCCTGGCCCCTAATTACAACTTTTCTAAAAAAAATTGAAATAAATACCAAATGATTCCAAATGACTTGCAAGACCTGTGGTTCCTCACTCCAAGTAGTGTCCTACACTTTTACATATTTAAATATTTTTTATGATATGCTAAATGAAAAATATTTTTTCACACAAAGCTAATTATAATTTAATTATGAAAAATTTTTCGTTTATGTTTTAAAATAAGTTTATGTGAAAGTTGGAATTTAGGGTTTTGAACCAATCCTACAAAATTATCTAACAGTCAAATATGTATAGTCGCCAAAATATGTGAAATTATAGTAGATATTATTTTATTAACTTAATTTGAATTTTTAACATACAATAATGTTTGTTGTTGTTCCGCGTATTTATTCATTAATCTTACAAATTAAAATTTAAGTTTACTATAGAAATGAATACTGACTTACTGACTGTATACTAAAATTAATATTTATCTGATTAAATTACTTATTGTCTTAAACATATAATTATTTATTTATTTATTCTTTTTTTTTTTTTTTTAAGAAACACCGAAGCCATAGAGGTGTGTGAATATATATTTATAACAAAATCTTTTATTTTTATGTACTAACATTACACAATAACCATATAAACATTTAATAATAATAATGAGACATTATTTTCTATCAAAGAATATCAACGAACAAAGATTATTATCAGATAATATACAAATATCTATAGGTAACATTTGTTTGTGATAGGTCAAAAGGTACACGTAATGCACAGTTATATAAATTAAATGCTATCTTTATAGTTATATGATTAAAGTTTGTTGCGGATATGCAGTTTTACAATCACATAGCCATTTAAAATATGATAAAACACAATCAGAAATCGATTTGATGGAATTATTTCAAAGATGATTTTTATTTATATAGATAGAACACAATCAGGAAAATTAAACCTTGATAGAAAAAGAAAAGCGTAGTATTTTCTCTATCATTTTAACTTTTATTTTCTAATAAACCCAGCAAAAATTATTTCCATAACAGAAATTGTGTTATTTAATAAAATATCATATTTTAATACAATAAATATTTAATAGAAATAAATAAAAGAAAAATATATATATATAGAATTAAAGCATCGCATATTCACATTGTATGTAAATTTTTATAATAATCTCATCATTTTTCATTTCAATCATTTTATCACATTATAATGGTAGCTACAGATAATTATTACATTATGTAATGGCTCTATACACGTATGTATATTGTGGTAATACCTACATAAAATATAAATAAAATTATTTATTAATGCAATTTATAAACCATGAATTCATGATGTATTAGGTATGTAGGTAATAGGTATGTCTTAAAATTCACATTCACACCGTACGTAAATATGTTTTCCTTTTCATTGTATTGTGTAATTGTAATCGGAACTCGAAATGAATAAGTATTGTGCGAAATATGTAAATTATAGATAAATTGCATTGAAATGGTTTATTTTTGATTTACATAAATAATGTTAAAGCAAACATATTGTAGTGAATTTTATGGATCTTGTACTCGTATTCAAAACCATATTGAAAACATGCAAACAAATTATATAGCACATAATGAGTGTTAGTATAAATAACGAGAAAAAATCACCATAGATTAACGTAGATAAGATAAAATGAGTCACAATTTATCTAGATAATAAAACAAATAAAAATTGTCTGAATTTTATCTGTTATCTGATACTATTCACATAAATTTTTAAATAATTCAAAATTGAAATATTTAATGAATAGTAACGCTGATATGATATAATTATTAAGTTTTAATTCTAGAAAAAAACATTTAAAATTAAATTCAATGTGTTCACTGCGAATAAAGATATAAATAAAAGTAAAATATCTGAAAATATTGATTTAGATAATAAAATATTTAGATAATTAAAGATATAGAGATTACGATAAAATAAAATACTTTATGTTTAAATATAATCTAAACTTTAAAACGCCATTGTTGCATATCTATTTGAGAAAATAAATGAAAAATCGATTTTCCAGAAAAAACTATTTCAATTTAATTTTTTTTTTTTTTAAGAAAGCAAACATCAGTCAGGTCATCATTTCTATCTTTTATTGAAATCGGTAAACGTTATATTTTAAAGGGTTAGATAACAAACTGAGATTTTTTTATCTATTAATAATTCTAGCACTACTCGTGATCAAAAGTTAGGAGACCACAAGTATAATATTGAAGTTTAAAAAAATGCGATAACTTTTGGATAAGATAATAAGATAACTCTAGAAAAAAAAAACAGATTTATTTCACTCTATTTATAAAATAAACGTCCCCATAAATTTAATTTACTTTAAAAACGTCAATAATGCTAAAAAAAATCAATAAAAATGGAAAATATAAGCAATTATTGATTTACGTCTTACGAGGGAAATAGCAATATTATTTCATTGTGTATTTTTGAGATATTTTTAAGCTATTTCCTTTATTTGCACACATTGAAAATACCATTTTATTTGATTTTTTTTCTCCACAATTTTTTTCTCGCGTAGTTATTTCTTTTTCCTTTTTTTAATTCGGAAGTTTTTTCTTCCGGAGGCTTATATTTTATGTTCTAACGAACACCAATACAATAAAGCACATAAATAAAAATAAATAATAAACTATATCGATTGGCATTTAAAGTTTTCAACAAAAGAAACAAAACTTAATAAATCTTTTTGCTTTAGGAGTAAAGGATGTAAAAATAGGTAATTTTAAAATTACTATAAAACATTTCAAACCAATTTATTAATAATGAAATGAAAGAAACACCAACAGATTAATTGTAATTATTTTAATGGTCATATTTGTAGTTTTAAAACGTACTGCGATTTCCGATTTCACCTAAACATTATTTGAATTGTTTATGCTTAATGCTTATATGTACTAACGTTTTGTATTACATATTAACCGTACTACTCATATATGGAATTTAGCTACATAGCGATCAAAGTATCAACATACCAAACATAGTCCATTTATAATAATATGTCATGAAGTAAACATATCAAATCACACACCTGAGATTAATCTCAGCATTATAATTAATAAATTATTACATTATAATTATACAAAAAGGTATGCTGGTATATATATATATATATTGTGTAGCCTTGACACCATGTCACGATACGGTAAACCATACAAGCGCTAGCTTTGTAATTATTATAATAATATATAAGTTTTCTTTTATGCTCATTCAGATTGTTGTATATTTAATGATCTTTGTTCGTAACAATTTTAAACATGTTAGTAGACTATGTACAGCAGTTGGTCTTGGTCTATCTATCTTCACTTCATTACATAAATCGATTGTTTTTTTTTTTTTCTTTTTTCTTGAAATACTAAAATTATAAACACTTTGTTATATAATTTAATATGATATAGATTAACTTAGTCGTGAATGATCAATATTTCTGTTTACTTTTTTTTTTTTTTACAGAAACCTATTTTTAGTATTGCGAAATTTCAAAATAATGAGAACGATAATTGAATTAGTGGTTTTAAATATATTAATAAAAAAAGAAAATTATAATTTACAAAATTTTAGCTCTTAGGTTTATTACAATATAATCCAATTTTAGATGATTTGGTATGACTAATAAAAAAAAATAATAATAATAATGATAGTTTGCTAATTATTGTAAGAGATTATATAGGTAATTAGTTATTGTGTTGTTGTCTTGCTTGAGTGTTCAAATCGATTCATCGCATCGGTAATCTAAAAATTCTAGTTGCCATATATTCGACTCTCATCTGAGTCATCTTTAAGGCATATTTATTGTAATTTATGAAAAAAAATAGTCATTATATCGTTACAGTTTTCAAGTCAGAGTCAAATGTATGCCAAACTAGAAAATTTCAATTGATGAATAGTTTCATGATAGAAAAAGCAAGCAATTTTATTAAGCAGTACATCATTAATGTACCTATACGAAAAAAAAAATAAAAAATATGGTAAAAATTTGCTTAAGTCTGCATTTACCTCATAAATATATAATTCTATTAAAGACATGTAGGTATATCAAAAACTTGAATCTTTTAATTTGTATTTCACTATGGTAGAATTACCGATAGGTACCATACAAAATATAAACTGAAAATCTTTTAAGTGCAATTAACATCATAAATATAGAAATTATTGCATTTAATAAATGAACCATTAAACGAACGGTACTGTCTACGCCTATAACGAATAAATTGAAAGTAAACATAAAATTTACATGATTTTTCACATCCACTAACCGTAAAGTATTTTTTATTATTATTATTTGTTTTGCTGTTTTTTTTTTTTATTTTTTATTTCTTTTAATATATTTTGTAGCCAATTAATAATTTAATAAGTACTTGCACTGTTCGGGTTTGGGTATATTAAGAAGTAAACTAGTCGGTTTGGCTGTAATTGCGTTTGTAGTGAATAATTCATTAATAAAAATGTAAAATGCTTACAAAATTTACAATTTTATACTTTTCCTTTGCATAATTTAACAAACAAAAGAAATGACCATTTATCAGGGTGAGTACACAGACATATTAAAAAAAATAATAATATTTTATTAAATAAAATTATTAATCGACACCAAAGCTATAAATATATGTAGAAACATTCAAAATGCATATAAAAAACATCTTTCGTTATGAATATGATACGTTTCAATAGAAAATATTGAAATATTTACTATAATAATCGGTGTAGACGGTATTTATTTATTTATTTTGCTAGAACCAGTTACACATAAGTCATCAAATTGATGTTTATAAACAATACAAATTTACTTTTATAAAAATATCGATTAATTTTATAATAAAGAAAAAATGTTTATAAACATTAAACTGAATTACATTTTAACACAAATGTAATTAGTTTATTTATTTATTTTTAATTAGTTACTCAATCAAAAAAAAAATATAAATGAAATGTCAGAATAGAACATCATGGATAAACTTTGAAACAATCTGTCAACCAATCATAATGGAGTAATTCAAATTAAATTTTTTGCACATTAAAATTGATTTTTACTTAAATTAAATGGTGATTGGTATAATGCAAAAATACATTACAAAAAAATATGACCTTGAATTTTTGATACATTCGCAATATGCTTACTTAAAATATGTTTGCCCGTTTTCTATTCAACTTACTTATAGATATATAAGTATTTACTTAAAAACCCTTGTTTATTTTGTACATTTGAACTCTTTCAGCTAGACTTCAATTTAAAATGGAATCAATATAATTTAAATAAATTAAAGAAAACCGTAAAGTATTTTTGCACAATAAATATTTTGCTGCTGTGTATCGTCTTTCGATCTGTTGCAGATTTATTTAACTTACAATGTCCCATATTTTCAAAATATTTTAATTCACTATTTACCTCAATTCATTTCACATTTGAAAAGAAAAAAATTTAAAAGAAAAAAAAATAGTAGAAGAAAAAGATGAATTCTTTTATTTTATTTATGTGTTTCTTATTATTATTTTGCAAAAAAAAAAAAAAAACGAACGGTAGAATGGTTTAAGAATAACACCGTAATAACACTGTAATTGAGAACTATTAAACAGATCAGTCGCCAGCTGCAAATTTAAACAATAATTTAACGCCGACAATTTCATAACGTTAAAGAATTGAAAAAATTTGAATTACGTCAAAACTAAACTGAAAACGTTATCTTTAATATTTAAAAATTTAAACACAAATCGCACGAGTGTTGAAACTATTGAAATGAAACTAAACAAAAATTGACAGTTCGTGACCTATTATCAATATAATTTTCAGTACAAAGTACAAAATATTACAAGTATCCCATTGTGAATTTAATCAATAATATAATCAACAATAATCAGCATCGGCAAATTTCTGTGTTTTATATGTATACAAAGGCAAACATTATGTTGATTTTGTTTTTTTTTCTCTGTATTTTGAAATTGAATCGAAAATGGAAAATTCTTATCTTTGATCAAATTATTAAAAATTTAATTATTCTTATTTTATTTTTATAACCATCGCAATATTTAAACATATTAACGCGAATCAATAATTTCGACAAAACATTTTTAACAATTTATAAGATCTATCACGAATTTGCATTGTGTGTTTATGTTTCAGGGCACATATACTCGTAGTTTCGCAAAAACTATGGAGAGAGAAGACAGTTTTTTTTTTTAAATAAAAATAAATGATGAATAATGGGTTTGTATTTGGCAAAAACCATAATAAAAAAAAGAAAAAAACAAAAAAGAAAAAATATTTTTTTTTACTTTGCTTGTTTTATATATCTAATTATGATTTTATAGCAAGCATTATTATATTTAATTTTAAATAAAATGTTAACAAAATGTCTTTGTTATATGTTGAGATGTGTAGATTGTTATGAGCGTAGGTCGAATTGAATGCGATTTATTTGACATTTTCAAACATTTCTTCTAGAATTTGAGTTAATAACAATTAGAAAATTAACATTTTATGTTTTTTATGACAATATATGACATAAAAATACATTTATTAGACAATAAACTGATATGTATAATGATTTAAAAGGTCGTTACACTGAACAAAGCACAATATTTACGCATATTTATTATTAGGGCGCAGCATATTGAAAATATGTTGAAAATAAGGAACCGGAACCATAAAAAAATGATAAAATTGCTTCGGTTTCGTTTTATATGTAATGTTACTTATAGTAATATCACAGATCAAATCTATCAACCGATGTAGATAAATGTGGAAAGATTCTATTTCAATCATTTTATGGCTTATGACAAAACTTTTAAATTGAATTCGTTTTTACATGATTTTTGCAACAAAATTCCAATACGCAAAAAAAACTATGTAAGTTTTTTTGATGCAAAGAGAAAAGGAAGTAGGTAAGTGAATCTTAAAAAGATTTTTTTTTTTATATAAATTATAAAAATTCCTGGATTTTGCAAAATCAATGAATTTACCCCATAAGACTGGAAATTACAATAAGACCTCATTTCAAAAATCAATTTCCTCTATTCTGTAGGTATATTAATTCAATACAATAATTTTACTAATCCGGATATAAGTTTGAGAGTTGATATTCTTTCAATTTTTATATATTATATTCGTTTTACTTGTCCGTATTTCAAATTTTGCAAAAAGCTATCGTTATATAGTTATTAACTAAGATTAAATCTTGTTGTCAATCCTATTTTACCGAAAAAGTCAACGACCGTCACTTCGTTACTCCATACTGTCGTAAACTACCTATATATCAAAAAATATATAAACCCATTTTTGATCATTTACTGTTAACTTATTATTACCATTTATCATTTTTATAAAATGTTGCCTATTTCGTTCAAGCAAATATATAATAAATTCGATGTAATTATATTGATAAAATTTAAGCTGAATATTTTTAAGTAAATAACTACTTTCTATTTCATTTTGTCATCTTCTTTTATATTTTATTATTTTTTTCTCCAACTTGAAATATCAGAGTTATACATATACATATTTCTTATATATAATATATATACAACATATTCTAAAGATTTAGAATAAAATAAAAATGTGTTACTTTCTGAATAAGTACCTATCATTTAATAGCTTTTGAAATTTAATTAAATTGTAACATATTTTCCCATGAATAAATTTTAAAATTTCTTATTAATATTTTTCTCCACTTACGTGTCTCCAAAAATTTGGTGGAAGGAAATTTGTCAAAAAGAAAATCGATGGAAGAACCAAATTACTCTATGTTTGATTAATTTGAATATTTTAAAGGGATGTAATTACCGTTGTTTATCAACAAAATTTCAAGGAAACCAATTAGTTTCAAAATAAAAAGTAGTCTAGTGCTTTTGTCAAAGTGGAAAATAAATCGTAAGTATAGACAATATTTTTGGTTTTCAGAAAATTTGAGCCTAGACCTAGTGAAATTACGTTCGTCAATAATCAAATCTAAAAAGCAAAACGTTTTTTCTTCTTTTTTATTATGTAGTTCATATCTTTTCTTCATGAGCAAAAACGACATTATAACTAATAGGTACGTACCAGCATACACATTCATTGACAGATTGCATCTGCGCTGTTGTGGCAAATTTTTTCTTTCTTTTTTTTTTTTTTTCAAGAACAAGAGTTCCGCCCTAGACCCGAATTTGTATATTTAAATGAATACATTTTTTTTTTCGTTTCTATTTTAGTTGATTTTAAAAAGAAAAATTAATTATGAATATACTTACACGACATCCACGTTATTAAATCCATAAAATTTATGTTCCAATATATTGATCGAAAACAAAACACGAACTGTTTAATACACTTTAATTACAAGTATTTATCAGTAGAATTCTTTTCATGTAACTACAACGGTGTATTAAAAATACAACACATAAAAATCGCCATTTCAATGTAAACACATTTCTTATTTCATTTCAATTTTCAATTAAAACTATTAAAAAATTATTTGATTATTCCTTAATTGGAATGTTAAAAACAGTGATATTCTGCGAAGACACAATATTTTACCGTGAAAACACACAGAACACTAAATCATATACAAGAAAGATTGTTGTTTTTTTTTATTTGGTGCTTACCACCGTCAAACATACACTTACAATTACAACGCGCTGTCGTCATTTGTCGATAAGAAGAGACATACAGAAAAAAAAACATTCAATTTTATATCGTAAGTGCAATTATCAATGAAACACAATTATTGTTTATAGAATTTAAACTAATAGAATGCATTAAATACAATAAAATAACACTCTAGCATCATAAAATCTTAGAATTAAAATACTATCTCAATTTTTTTTTCTTTATGTTATGTTTATAAAATTTTGATTGTATTAAAATAAGCCACACACTACAATTTCCACGACCGACCGGCTAGAAGCGAAGTACTATTGAAGATGAATTAAAACACGATATACCAACAAAGTACCTACATTTTGCTTTTGAGGTACGTAGTTTTGTGCGGTTGTATACAAAACAAACGATGAAAAGAGATAAATAGTTATGTATAATTTTTTAGTACGTTTAATGATGTTCCAGCAGTAAAACCATTTAAATCACAGACTATAGAAATATATAAAGACATAAGCTTCGTTCAAGCTATATGTATTGCCTTTTTAAAACTTCAACTTCACGCTAATAAGTATTGGTATTCTTATTACGCTTTCTACAATCTATGATTATTCTGATTTATTTTCATTTTATAAATAATAAAAAAAACATAAAAATAATAGAAATAAAGAAGGAAAAAAAATTGAAACAAGAAAATAACATAATTTGATTTACTTTTACCGTATAACAATTCCAAACTAGAAAAATAACCGAACTGTCAAATTTATGGGCATAAGTGAGCGTATGGTCATAGCGAAAAGACAATAAGCA
>JAABKK020011248.1:4015-22695 GCA_011634745.2 Catotricha subobsoleta
ATATAATTTTGTTTTTAATAATAATAAATAATATTGATCGATGAACTCTAACTCATAATATTTTTTAAGAAAATTATTCTATATGTATTTGAATGTCAACCACTTTTTAAATTAGATTTATTATTACTATTTTGGGTAGTTATATGCGATTGTAATTGATTATGTCTTTATGAATATAATATGTGGACTAATTTAACACAGTATTAATTATTAATTATTTTCAGAACACTAAAAAAATATCTTAAGAAAGAACGCCAAATCATCGAATCGCATCGACTGTTTAAGTATATTAATCATAAAAGAGAATTTAAAGGGAACAAAAATCATCCTTAATCCACAAGAATTAATACAGCGTACCTAAAAAAGGACAATCATCCAAAACTAAAGAAAAACAAAACAAACAAAATTATATAAATCTCTTATTCCACACACGATTTTAAAAAAAAATCCATCAAAATACTATCGAAAATTATATTCGCGAAAAAAATCCATCCAGCAATCAATAAAATGATCGCGAACGGCTTAGAATCAAGCCAGCAAAATGGCCGTTCTGGATCCATTGGTAGCGCACAAGATGATGCCAAAACAAATTTAATTGTTAATTATTTACCACAAACGATGACACAAGAAGAGGTCAAGTCCTTGTTTTCTAGCATTGGTGAAGTGGAAAGTTGCAAATTAATACGGGATAAGGTCACTGGTGAGCTTTTACGAACTATATATAAATTATATTTAAAACATAAAGTTCATTTCAATCAAATTTTTTTCGTTTTAATAAATCAATAATAATTAGAATTACTATATTAACGGAGAAAACAGAAATATTTACAAGAGATTTTTCATTAATATTTAATTTAGAAAAATAAAAAAATAAAAGGATTTCATTTAACCTGTTAAAAAAAAAATAGTCACGCAAATAAAGAATTAAATTTTAATAAGTTTTATAATGTTATAATTATGTATCGAACAAACGCATTGAACCTATAAAATTTTCATTAAATCATAGGCCATTTACAACTAAATTGACTGTTAGATATATAGTATATTATTGCGCGTTGGCCGTTGCGTGACTTTCACATCAATTATATGTATTATAGTTTTTTTTTGTAATTGTAAACAAACAAATATTGAATGAAAATGTAATGTGTTTATTTGTGTGGGTGTTGGTGCTCCTTGTTGTAATCGATTTCTAATGAGGAAATAATAATTTATTTTTATTTATTTTTCAGGCCAAAGTTTAGGTTATGGCTTTGTTAATTATCATAGAGCAGAAGATGCGGATAAAGCTGTTAGTACATTTAATGGTCTGAGGCTGCAAAACAAGACAATAAAGGTAAGTAAATATAAAAATTGGTAAATTTGTTTAGGCGATCTGAAAGATATTTAATAACTAATCTTATACTGTCGTTGTTTATTTTTGTTGCAGGTATCATTTGCACGTCCAAGCTCCGATGCTATTAAAGGTGCTAATCTTTATGTATCCGGCTTATCGAAAAGTATGACTCAACAAGATTTGGAAAATCTTTTTACACCATTTGGACAAATAATAACATCACGAATTTTATGTGATAATATCACAGGTAATTGTTAACATTTGGATGATTTTAAATAAGTTTGTTGGGCAAAACACAGTTTGTGATAATATCCCTGTTTAGGGCTTTCCAAAGGTGTTGGTTTCATACGCTTCGATCAACGAGCTGAGGCTGAACGAGCTATTCAATCATTAAACGGTACTACACCAAAAGGATCCAGTGAACCAATCACAGTTAAATTTGCCAATAATCCAAGCAGTAATTTAAATAAAGCATTGCCACCATTAGCTGCGTATTTAACACCGCAATCAAATCGGAGATTTGCTGGTCCCATTCATCATCCAACCGGCCGTTTTAGGTAAGTCTTTTGATTATAGAACAATCAACTATGGACATTTTCGAATGTTCACCGGTTAACCACCGACAGTTCCACCGGGCCGGTCTATTATTCATCGGTAGATGCCAAATACATATATGCAAATTCATTGGCGGAATTTCTTTTTTTTTTATGGTAGTTGTTAAACGGTGAACATTCGAAAATGTCGTATATTATCCAGTTGTATAAAGATAATAATTAATAAAACAATTTCAACATTATATAAAGATTCTCTCCATTAACTGGTGATCTACTTGGTAATGCGATCCTTCCAACAAATGCTATTAACGGTTCTGGATGGTGCATTTTTGTGTATAATTTAGCACCGGAAACAGAAGAAAATGTTTTATGGCAATTATTTGGTCCATTTGGTGCTGTACAAAGTGTTAAAGTCATTAAAGATCTACAAACCAATAAGTGTAAAGGTTTCGGTTTTGTTACAATGACCAATTATGATGAGGCGGTGGTTGCTATTCAATCGTTAAACGGTTATACATTAGGCAATCGTGTACTTCAAGTCAGTTTTAAAACAAATAATACGAAAAGCAAAGCTAACTAAAATGATAACTGTTTCAACAACAACAACAACAAAAAAGAAGAGCAATCAATAAATAGACGGAGTGCAGTTTATTAGGCGTTTTTGTTATAATAATTTCGTATGTTATTAACAAAATAGAGCAAAAAAAAACGACGATTAAGCTGCACGAATTTATAAAAATACATATAAGTTTATCATTCTTTTAAATTACCTTCTTGTGTAAAAATGCGTTCTTCATTCAGTACGTCTAATATTAATTACTATATTATTATTATTTTTATTTTGAGCTATATGTTTTGAATGAACGATGATGATTCCTATTTTATTTATTATTTTTGGTACAACAATATGAACAAAATAAAGTTTTTAAAACGGTTAAGTCGGTTCGACAATAACCCAATTAATCTACATTAAAATTATTTAATAATAACAGTTCGGAACTCAAAGTTCCGTAAGTGTGTAAGTTAAATTAAAAGCTTTATTGTCTCCTATCTATCTATCTAAATCTATCTGAATTATTTTAATGTTCCATTTTCAATTGGCTAAATAAATATCAGTTAGCATGCAGAATGCTTCAAAACATTGTTTTATAAAAAAATATAAAAATAGAAATAAACTGACAAAGATTCGTATTCGATTTTGTTATCTACAAATAAAATTTACTAAACAAAAAAAAAAAAAATTTTAACATAATTGTATAAAAGTACAAATTTTATATACAAAAGAAATTCGATAAATTTTTTTAAAAGAAAAATGTCAAGAAAAATAAAAATAAAAAAAAAAGTGTAGGAAATTTTTAATTATATACAATAAAATCGAAAAAGTAAGTTAAACGCGCCAACACCAGTATTCGAAAACAACGCCGATAGTAAAAATCAGTATATTAAAATATATTTTAAAATAATTTCAAATTTTCAAACAATTTTCAAACATTTTTCATATATTTTTTGTTAAATCAATGCTTGTGTTATTTCTTTTCTTTTTTAATTAGTGTATTGATTGGTTTTTTTTTTTTTTCACTTATTATAAATTAATATCCAGTTTGTTTGTGTTGTTTGTAAGTTTTTGAGGTGCTATTGCATATAATTATATATCGCCAAGTAGAAAAAAGTTTAAATCGTGTAAGTCAACAAGTTTAATATATTATATACAAAAATCCAATGGTTTTTCGTAAGCAATATATTGAATTTTATTATTATGTACTTATGTTCGAAATTTCTTGGTATTTATTGCATAGTTTAGTAAATGTTTTTCATACCAGAAAACGGCCCCCCGTATTAAATTGTAGGTACATACTTGAACCTCAAGCATAAATCGAGGTCTTGGTCGTTTTCAACATTTTCATAAAAATAAAAAAAAAATATTTAAAAAAAATTGTAAGAAAATATTTCAAAAACATGAAAAAAAAAAAATTTTAAAAGTTAGACTTTTAATTAATTAATCGATTTGTTTCTTTGTTTTCATGGTTTTATTCTAATTCATTTAAAATACATTTAAATTATACAAATAATATTAAAATTAGATAATTGTCAAGCATTATTATAATTAAATTATATTATTAATTATATTCATCTTCTCTATATATTAATAAGAAATTATCTTATAAATTGCATACAAATTATAAAAATTATTAAGAAAAAGAAAAATTTCGGTGTATGAGGAGCTAGTTTTTAATTTTGTGTGTATGTTTCAAAAAAGAATTAAAAAAAAACCACAACTTAAAACTAATTTAACTAATTTAACTAATAAATCTAATTCCTAGCAAAATTTTAATTAAATTTAAAAGAAAAAGAAAATCTATCTAAATAATACATAATTAATTATAATTTAAATGTAGAATATTTTTTTTTTTAGTTAAAACGATTTATTCGTGTATTGCGAAAGTGATGACGGTAGCGCACAGTTCAATGCTAATGGACAGAAGAAAAAAAAATGCTTGAAAAGTAGTTACTTACAATGTGAATAGAGTTTTTCTTTTTTTATTTTATTGATATGGAATGATTTTGTTCGAAATTAATATCTTTCTAAGATCAATGAACGTTTTTGTGCACGATATTTTGCTTCTTTTTTTCCTGTTTTTCGCTGAGCAATCATATTTGTTCGGATTGTTAATAATAAATTGGAAAATCGTTAAATCTCAGATATTTTTCTGGTTTATCAAGTATTATATGTTCCAGAAAGTATTTTTATTCATAAACATTTGTATGTAATGTAATAACAAGAAAGCTTTAGTTAGAAAATTTATGATTTCCAATTACTATATACCTACATTTAAAAAAAAAGTGATTCATTAGATACGCACAATAAGCCAAAATCGTTCATTGAACCTGCAAATACATCGACAAGTTAGACCTCATTAAATAAAACACTGGTTTTTTAGAGCTTTTATATACAAAAAAAATGAAAAAAACAACAACAACAACAAGAAAATGTTATATCCTTTTAATGTTTCTCATTTTCAATAAATATAACAAAACATACTCATACCCAAATGAACAAAAGATGGAGAAAAAATAAAACTATTTTACGCTTAAAAATAATTCATGATAATTATATACTTAGATAAGAATATGACATTTTGTGCAATATAAAGTAAATTAAAAATGAAAATATATTATCCAATAATTGATGTGAAAAAGAGAATTATTAATAAAAATAATAACGGATGATTAAATTGTAAATTTATTTCGCGCGCGCGTTCCTCATACACAAATTTAAATTATACATTTTCAAATAAAAACCAAAAAAAAATTATTTCTATTTTAATTATAATTATTAATTATTAATTATTCCAATAATTAAACCATAAATATAAATAATCTGATAATAATTTGTGCGCACATATGTTTTTAAAGTATACTCTTTTTAGTCTTTGTAAAACTTAAGTTCTATAAAATAACTTATAAGTTTAATTAAAGAAAATAATTAAAAAAAAAAAAAAATACCCAACAAACAAAAAAACCCAAATTTAAAACAACATGAAATAAAATTAAAAAATTATTAACAAATAATAAAAAAAAAAAAACGGTATGAGACTGGCATGAAAAATGATAGATAAAATAAAAAATTAAAATGCAATTATGAAACGCGAAGTGATAAAACCAAATTTATGTGAAACTTAAAAAAAAAAAAATCTTAAAAAAATCTTAAAAAATTGCATTGTAGAGAAATTAATTTTTTTTTTAAAAAAAAAACTAAATAAATAAAATTAATATGTAAAAATATTAACAAAACACTTTTTAATCGCATAAAATATGATAGATTTCTCTACGAAAACAATAAAAAAAAAATTATTTATTAAAATATTGGAATGATTGTAAGTTTATCTGTAAAAACCAACCACAGAGAATTAAAAAGAAAAAGAAAATACATAAAACTTATTTAGTGAAATTTAAACAACAATAATTTAAATTAAAGAAAAGAAAAAATAATAATAATATTTAAAACAAAATCAGTATTCAAAAATAAGCAACAAAAGAAACTTTTTTCTTAAAAAATAAAAAAAAAAAAATCTAAAAATTAATTAAATAAAAAAAAAAACTTTAAGAAAATGATATATTAAAATACTCGCTTACACACGAAAAAAATAATAATAACATAATTATTATTACTTAATTATTATAATTATTCTATTATATTCATTAATTATAAATAAATTATAATTCTTATTTTATCTGTCATTATGAAATTTAAATTAAAAAAAAAAAAAACAATTAGCAACAAAGATAGGTTGAATCAACAAAAAGCACGTTTAATAAATTGTTTTCAAAAGAGTTCAAAATTAACCAAAAATTACTTATATATAGCACCAAAATCACGGATAAGCAACATGTTTTTTTTTTTTTTTTAATTCGCTTGATATTTTTTTGATCAACGTGACGCAATATATGGAATCTCTTTCATTTTTCGACTTGTAATTGTTAAGCAGCACGCACGAACAAGACTGATGATAGAGGTATTACTGATCTTCGTAACAGGTTTACATAAAATTCAATAAGCTATTTACTCGGTACGATCATTAACTGGTTAATAACTTTTATGTTTATTTTCACATTTCCGAATATACATCTTCTCTTTCATTTCGCCTAAAATTATTTTAAACAACAAGTACCATATTGTATTAAAATTACAAATGAAGCCCATATTTATAGAAAAGAAAATTGTACTAATTAAAATTTTAAACAAAACTAAAAACCAATATGTTTATATAAGGCGTACATAAGTTGCTGCAGCATTACTATTACATTTTTTTGTTTTGTAAAATTGCGGGAATCATTTTAATTGTTTGTTCGAAGATTAAATTTAACGATGGGGATAGTTAAATTCACTTACTTTATACCAGATACACATAATATTCAGACGTATCTATTCCATATACTCGGTTTGTTTGTTCGGTTTAAAATTTTGTCTAAATTTAACAAAAAAAAAAAAAGAATAAAAATTAATTTAATTTATAAATTGTCTACAATCATCGTTTAATATGAAAAATCGCACTGATTGACTGAAAAACCGATATCATAATACCAGTCAAACAGCATTTGTAAGACGTATAACAGAACGATCATTTTCATTGTACGTTTTCGAGTGAAATATAAAATTTTGCATTTTCAAAACGGACAATTTCACTTAAAAAAAAAATGTACACTCGTTGATAATTCTGTGGGTTTGTACGTTTAAAAATTGTGTTGCTTTTTATAATTAGAGAAAATGTAGGATTTAACTCAAATTGCTGATTTTTATAAGGAATTATTCGATATTTTAATAATAATAAAAAAGAAAAAATACAGAAAACATTTAACTCAGACTGTAAAACCGATATTGTAGGAATAGGAATTCATACAATATAAAAATTTTGTAGATTGAAAAATTAAAAGTAGAGTGATTCTGATAATATGTACCTACCAATGATCTATTGTGACGAAAAATACAACATTTAAAATTTATTGTGCGTTGAAAACCTTTGTGAATTGCGCAATGCACTTTGTTGTTAAAAATCGATTGGGAGTTAAAACGACTCCTCACCTAACAGGCTAACATAAATTTAACTAGCACAATATGTCGTTGTATACTGTTGTATATTTACGCATGCGTACACTGATATATTTAAAGCATACAGTTTAACTAAAACGAAACTGTCTGTGTGTGCGTGTGTGTGTGTATGTACTAACCATTTCACTGTATTTAAGCCAGCATTCAGAAATCAAAATATATGCGCAATTGAAAATCAGCTTACCTACGTCTGTTAACTGCTTAACCCACACATATTACATTGCACACTTTTCTGTATGCCTGTTAGCTATAGAGTGTTTAAAACTACGATCGGTATTTGAATTTTTGTGGTGTATTTTGGTTTACTGATTGCGTACTTTCAAATAAATCATGCAAACTCGATCGATTGAATTTTTTTTTTTTGCTTTTCCTGAATGCGATTGTTTGACTGTTATTATGTGTTTTCGTATTTTTATTTTTAAATATCGATATATTATCATTCGAAATTTTCATTAGCCTTGCAGTAAACCGAAAAAAAATAATAATACTTCTAAATGGTATTTATTAAATGTGCTTTAACATAAACGACAAATTAAAAGTTATGTAAATAGAATTATTTGTTTTTAAAACATCTCAATCTCTTTTTCTCTCTATCTATTTCTATATAATATATTAAATGTACTTATTGTATTAGATTTCAGTTCTTAATTAAAAAAATTATCTATTTAAAAAAATTAAAAAAAAAAAAAACAATAAATAATATTTGAAACTATAACATTAAAGTAAACCTGTAACCGTAATACATGTGCTATTTGATTATTTATTAATTATTTAAAAACAAATATTAAAATTTTTAAAGATTACATTAATTTTAATTCTTATATATCATATTAAATATTAATTTGAAGAAAATATAAATAAAAATAAAAGAATGCCCGCTGTTTCCCCTTAGTTAACCATTTAATTGCGCGTATATTTATCATATTTATATTTTTAAAAATTTCTTGTTATATTTATATGTCCTCTCTATATATATATTTCCATCCAATGCATTCCAATATTCAAAAAATAAAATAAAATAACAATAACAATAATGAAAGAGAAGAGAAATTATTTAAATTGAAAGGAAAAAAGTCGTTTTTTTTCTCACTAAAAAAATAATAATAAACAATTAATACGAATAAAAAAAAAAACGAAACAATACAAATATTTTACCATAACACAAAGAATTTATATTTTTAATTGATGTAAATGAAAACCAAAAAGAAAACATTGAATTAGAAATATAAATTCTTTATTTTTTTCTTTTTGAGTGAAAAGTTTAATAGCTTCCATTTTTACACTGTAAATAAAATTTAAAAAAAAATAAAAAATAAAATAAAATAAAAAATAATAAATAAATAAATTTACTAAACTATTTAAAAAGTAAATATAAAATTTAATAAAATAAATAAATAAATAAATGAATAAAAAATTAAATAATAATACACCAAATACAGGGTGATACCTATTATTATTATTAATTTATTATACAATCGATTTTACCCCCCGAATGAAAATGAAAACATAAGCAATATATTTTATTGGGTGTATCAGTGCGTGCGTGCACCACAGTATACAATCCACAATTTATGTATATGAATATAAATTAATAAACATTTCAATTTATCAATAGATTAGATAAGATGTGTACCATTGCTCATTAATTGCTTTACAAAAAAAAAAACAAAAAAAAAAGAAAGAAAAAACCTATTTGATCTCGTATAAAGTGTTAATCAGTTTTAATTTCTATTTATTATTCATTTATTTTAAAATTATGTCAAAATCAAATATTTGATATTATCCAAACAGAATCATAAATAAATTATTATTAGCTTTACTTATCGGCATAATTTTATGTACGAAATCATTTTAATGATATAATTTGAATTAGAAAATTGATGCCTTAACATTCCACTGGACACTTTTCTTCATTCAAAAATCTATATTTATATATTTATTTATTTTACTCTAACTTCCTAAAATTAATTTGAATTCTTTAAAGAAAACTAAGCAAATGATTTTGGCATTTCATAAAACATTAACAACATTTATTTCAATTGAAATTTTGCTTTAAAAATTAAAAAAAAGAAAAATGTATTAAATATAAGTAATTGTTATTGCCCTGTATTCAAAGAAAAAATTAATTGTGAAACCAAAAATAATTAAAACGATTTTTTTTTAATGTTAAATGTCAAGTTAAATTTGAAATTATATAATAATACAACAACAAGCGAAAGAAAAGCATAAAAATGATATGAAACCGTCTGCTTGCATTCTAAAATGTTCCAAATAACTTATTTATAAAAATATTTAATGCAATATAGAAACCAAAAAGTTATTTATTCCATTTTAACCATGAACATTGAAGACGGTAGGTAGTATTACAAATTTTTGCGGTAGATATTTGACTTTGTGAAAATGAAAATTTTCAGTGAATTTGCAAACATTTTCCTTTTCTATAAATCATGTTTTTTTTTGTAAATTCATTGAAAAAAAACCTTTTTAAATTATTGTCTAACTGAGTTAATATACAATGTCCTTAAATGTACTTAAATTCAATCCAAAATACAGCCCACCACATCTACAACTACGAACTCGAACACAAATATTTATATTCTCATTATTACAAAATACATTTTTACTGGCCTACAAAACTACAATATTAATATTATAAATTAATTAATATAATTATTATAATTATAATTATAATTATTATTATTATTATTATTATTATTATTATTATTATTATAAAAAAAAAACACTAATTAGGATTGAATATAAAAAAAAGACAAATTTGTTTTTCATTTTAACCAATATATACATAATAATAATATTATTAAATTATTATTAAAAATTATACAACAAATTAAACAAAAAAAAAAAAAAAACAAAAAGAAAATATAAAAAAAACAGGCAGCATTGTATCTACAATATTTGTACTTTTTCATGTTGAAAATTGATACGATAAAAATAAAAATTCGAATAAAAACAAAAAAACAAAAAAAAAAAAATCTACATTTTATTGTGTTTTGTAATTGATTTCTGTCCATATCTTTCAACCGTAGGGAATTCATTATAAATAATTGAACATATTATTCAGCATGAAAACTATTAATAATTTTTACATATTATTATAAAAATAAGCATCAAGGGAACGTAACAATTTTACAGTTAATTTAAATGAATTTTTTTTTGTTTTCGTTTAACAAAAATAAATCGTGATGTCCCGATCAACCACTCGATATCGACCTTTAACGAACGGTTAGGACCTTAACGAAATCTTTAAAGATTTCGTTAAGGTCCGTACCGTTCGATAAAGGTCTATATCGAGTGGTTGATCGGGTAATTGCTTTTTTTTTCCTTAATTCTTAATTTAATATTATTTCGTGTATTTATTTCCAATACTGAACAAATAATATTTATTTATTTTTACTTATCATCATTCAAATATATGAATGGGAATGCAATACCAGGACCTCCCCATTAAAACGTTATAATGATTACGAATCAAATGGTATTCATATGCTTCTTAAATAAATTGGTAATAATATTGATCTAATCTTATCTTATATAATCACTTGTTTTAAATCACGATCTGCAGAGCCTTTGGGCTTTTAATTAACCAAAACCAATATATGTTATTTAAATCTCCTTTTACTAAATTAATGTTATTGCAAACAAATATTTCCCTGTTCAAACAATTTTTATAAATGAAAGACACCAGCTTTCACGCTTTAGCGATCATCAGTGTAGCATTGATCTCCATCTACATAAAATATAACTGGTTTCACGTCTAAAGAAATTATAATGTGATATACAAAACATTTACCAATTAATTTGTCAATTGTTCTAGTGAAATATAAGATTTTAGAGAAAATTCGTATGCAATTTGTGTTTTTTTTTATTTTTTAAGTGGAAATACAGAGATATAACTAATATTTAAAATTATAACACTCCTATGATGGCTTTAAAACAGTTTTTGTTTTATATTATACTTGCATAATTCGCTCGAGTTGCAGAAAAAGCGAGCGAAGCAAAATAGCAAAAAGTCAACACTCATAATGATTATTTTAAATGGGTGAAAAATCAAGAACTTATATCAAATATGTGTATATGAATAATGTTATTCTCGCTAGGATGACTCTTACCATATCCTACGCATGGCGATATTAAACATTAACGTCATTCAACTTCAAGCATTCCCTGCTCTCACATCTTCGGACATCTCATGCCATTATACTTTTAGACAGATATCTCTTAATATCACAATTCTTAAACATTCTCTGTCTTCATAATATCAGATAACTCTAGGCATAAAATGCTACAGCAGTCTTGCGGATAGATGCAATCACATCCTCAGATAAACATTCACTGTCAGAATAATACTTATACATCCCTTGCTAATAGATCCCCAAGCGTCATCTACAATAATAAACACATTCCCTTCCCTCACGCATACTTAATAAGCAAAATTCGTCACTAAGAGTAATACAGTAGATCTAAATTTCTTCAATTTTTTTAAAGAAAAATGGTTGCTGTCAAATCAATAAATTACAAATTTTGAATTTTAATAATTTTGGTAGCGGTTTCTATTACGTTTTAATGGTATAATTTATGTTAAAAATGTACTTCCTAATTAACTATAATCACAACATTTAAATGGAAAACAATTTTAGATAAAATTTTGTAACGATAACTATTCATAATTCACATTCAGCTGTTTCGTAAAATAAAAACTGCATATATACAATATTATCTATGAAGCAAAAAAATCCTTATTCACATTCAGCGCATCACTTTTTTAATTCTTCCATATTTTATTTTGGCATATGCGCTTTAAGATTTTTGGAAAAAAAATAATCAATAAAGTGACAATTTTATTATAATAAACAGCCAAGGTTTTTATTTGTCATTCTTCCAGTCGATACCATCATATCAGTCTTCTATTTAAAAAATTGTTTTTCTAAAATACAATATATTTGTTATCCAGTTTAATTACAATTGAAAATCAAGAGAGGTGAGTTTGAAGTTGTACTCTAAATTTATAAATTTTAATTTCCATTGTTGGTTTCTTTTTAAGAAGTCTAAGAACACTTCACATATTCAATTTAAGGCGTTTCCCTAGCAAAACTTAAAAACAATCCTTCAATTTTTTTTTTTTTTTTAGATAAAATGATCCAAACCTATTTTGCCTAATTTTATTTCACTTAAAAAGTGAAAAGAAAAAAAAATTAACAAAAAAAAAAAATGGATAAACTTTGGATTTCATTTTTGTTTGCCGTATTCATCGTAAACCATTTTACCACAGGTAATGTTTTTTCATTACATATTAAATTTGTTTTTTATCTTCATATCAAATTTTTAATTTCAGTGAAATGTTCAGAAGACGAGGAACGTTTGGTGAGAGACTTGTTTCGTGGTTACAATAAATTAATTCGTCCCGTTCAAAATATGACACAAAAAGTTGATGTTCGCTTTGGATTGGCATTCGTTCAACTTATTAATGTTGTAAGTCTTATTTTGTGTGAATGTGTATGTGTGTGTGTGTTTTTTCTTAAATTAGGCAACAATCTTTAACGCATTTCATTATCAATTATAATAGTACATATATTTAAACTGCCTTAACTTTGATCTTTATTTACATTTTCCTAATATTCATGAATCGTGCTTTCATAACAAAATAATATTATTTTGTTGTTGTGTAAATTGTGCAGAAAGCTGTATAAAATTATTATGTTATATTTTTTACAATATACCTATTAATTAAAATATAATACGGTACATATACTTATTAAATTCAATCCAATATTAGAATGTTAAGAATATTTAATTATAGTATTGAATATGAATGAAAACATATGCCTAAAACTATTTATTTACCCTACTGGTGGAAATACCAATCCATAAGTAACTAATTTCAGTATAAATTCCATAATAAAATTCATTATTATTATAATATCCTATTTCAAAAAAAATTTCACTAGGGAATTTATTGCATAAATCTAAACATATTTAATTGGTACATCGGGCCTCATGATTTGCATCAAAACTTCGTACGTTTAAACCAACCAGTTCAAAAATACGGAATTTATGCTGTCACAATCTTTAGTACAGCTTTGTGTTTTAAATGTTAATTTATTTGAGAACTTCATTGCTAGAGCAATTAGGTTTTGCTTAAGTTTCAACAATTTAAGCCGTAGTTCATAATTTTATTTTAATCAATAATACATTTATAGTTTTTGCTTTTTTTTAAAATTCGCTAGCTTTTGACCATACATAAATAAATCACTTTTGAAACTTTCAATTAAACAAGAAATCAAAATTTATTTTCAGAATGAAAAGAATCAAATTATGAAATCAAACGTTTGGTTACGTTTAGTGTGGAGTGATTATCAATTACAATGGGACGAAGCTGATTATGGTGGCATTGGTGTATTGCGATTACCTCCAGATAAAGTCTGGAAGCCAGATATTGTTCTTTTTAATAAGTAATTGCTTCATTCAATTATTTCTCTTATCTTGAAAAAATATTTGTAAAACATTTTTTCTTTTAAATTCAGTGCTGATGGAAACTATGAAGTTCGTTATAAATCTAATGTTTTAATTTATCCAAATGGTGAAGTGCTTTGGGTTCCTCCAGCTATTTATCAGGTAATAATTTAATTTTCATATATTTTAATACTAATTTCTCTCATTTTAAAATAAAAACAATAACATTATCGATTATTTCCATTGTTGTATTCAGAGCTCATGTACAATTGATGTACGATATTTTCCATTTGATCAACAAACGTGTATTATGAAATTTGGTTCATGGACATTTAACGGTGATCAAGTATCATTGGCATTGTACAATAATAAAAATTTTGTTGATTTATCCGATTATTGGAAATCCGGTACATGGGACATAATTGAGGTGCCAGCCTATTTAAATGTTTATGAAGGCGAACCAAATCAACCGACCGAAACTGATATCACATTTTATATTATTATTCGACGAAAAACTCTGTTTTACACAGTGAATTTAATTCTTCCAACCGTTTTAATTTCATTCCTTTGCGTTCTGGTATTTTATTTGCCAGCTGAGGCTGGTGAAAAAGTCACGCTGGGCATTAGCATTTTACTGTCACTGGTTGTGTTCCTTCTGCTTGTATCGAAAATTCTTCCACCAACATCATTGGTGCTGCCACTCATTGCCAAATATTTGCTATTTACTTTCATTATGAATACAGTTTCAATTTTAGTAACGGTTGTTATTATTAATTGGAATTTTAGAGGACCAAGAACTCACAGGTATGTAAATTTATCAATGTACATTTTTTTAAATAAATTTCATTGGATTTTCTGATCATTATTGTATTTAAGAATGCCGACGTGGATTCGATCAGTATTTTTACATTATTTGCCAGCAATGCTATTGATGAAACGTCCACGTAAAACTCGCTTACGTTGGATGATGGAAATGCCTGGTATGAGTGTACCACCCCATCCAAATCCATATGGTTCACCCACTGAACTACCAAAGCATATCAGGTACGGGGAGATTATTTTTTATCATTATTCATTTTAGCCAATAATTATTGGTCAAAGTATTATCTATTTCATTATTAACTCTAGTTTCTTTAAATATTAACTTTTTAAATTTCTTAAATAAAAATTATTTCAAAGTGCTATTGGTTCAAAACCATCAAAAATGGAAGTTATGGAATTATCGGATCTTCATCATCCAAACTGTAAAATAAATCGAAAAATAAATAGTGGTAGTGCTGGTGGTGGTGATTTGGGTGGTGTAGCCGATTCATGTCGACGTGAAAGTGAAAGTTCTGATTCGATTTTATTGTCACCAGAAGCCAGTAAAGCGACTGAAGCTGTTGAATTTATTGCTGAACATTTAAAGAATGAAGATTCTTATATTCAGGTTTGTCACATTTTAAATATCTATTGTTCAATCAAAAAACAATTATCAATTAACGCTGATAACATTTCATAATTAGACTCGTGAAGATTGGAAATATGTTGCAATGGTTATCGACAGATTACAATTGTATATATTTTTCATTGTGACAACAGCTGGAACTGTAGGAATTTTAATGGATGCTCCACATATTTTCGAATATGTTGATCAAGATAGAATTATTGAAATTTATCGTGGAAAATAAGCACATATTAATATTTTTGTTTATACAAAACGCGTACTAAGTAAGAACAATAATAAATTAAATATTGTGTTGTTATTGTGTTTTTATGTTATTAAATTAGTTTCAATAACACATTTTATGTACTTAAAATAATTACGGCAACAAATGTAGAAACACTTTTAAATGGGTATGAATAGCATTTAAAATGCTTTTCAATATTAAAATTTTAAGAAAATGAAAAATATCTTCCATTATTACTATAATTGAAATAAATTATAGTAATGTACAATACTTACTGTTTACTCAAATTAATTTATGTGATAAAAAAAAAACCAACAAAAATAAGTATTATTTAAATTTTAGCTCAATTTACACATTTTATTAAAATGGAATTTAGTTGAAAATAATTTAATAAATTTATTTCTAAATGTTAATTAGTTAATTGGTTTTGATAAAAATTTTAGTTTTTTTTAGAAATGTAAGAATAAATTATGTCCTAATGTAATTTAAATTTAAATTTAAACGAAATTTGCAAAGTTTAAATGCAATGTATCTGTTTAGAACATATTAGAATGTAACACACATCCGCAGATATGATTTTTTTTTATATATGTCATTTGCAACATAACATAAAACCAAGAACAAAAACAAACAAAACAAGAAATATAACTAAGTATCTGTTAATTTTCATTTATAGCACTTTATTTGTAAAAATATTAAGAATAAAACGTTTATTTTAATTTATTCAATATGTATTTATATAAATTGTGTTTCTCCAAGAGAGATTTTAAGCGGCTCTTGATGCGTTTTGCTAAAGACAATATCTAGATAAGAATAAGATTTTCACCATAAAAATAAATTAAATCAATTTTTTAACAAATAATTTTTAATTCAAAATTTAATTAATCGATAAAGAATGTCAAAAATTAATGCATTCGAAAAGAAATCCATATATAGTTGGAACCTTCGATTACATAATGGCTTGAACCATATACAATTTTAATGGTGATAGTTTAGAAAAATTTAAAATTTCAGCAAAACAAAATATGAAATTTGTATTTCATGTAGATTGCTTTTCGTAAATATAATTTAATAAATTTCATCATTTAGCATTTACTAAATTAATTAGTGAAATATTATTGTTCGAGAAACAATTCGTGAACGAATAACTTACAATTTTTGTTACGTAAATGAAATAAAGTGTTCGTTTTCTTTTTATTTAAATAATATCGTTTTATTAAGCTAGTATATGAGCCAACAGTCAACAGATGAACGAATAACTGAACGTAATAAAATAAAATAGTTTACTAAATAATAAAATAAAATCACATTTTGGATAAAATAATATTAGATTTTTTTTTATTATCGTTTTCAGTATAGACATATATGCTCACGCAGTATCTGTATCCACTACAGAGAGCAAACTTACATTAAAATAATATAATATACGAAATAAATGTTTATATGTTAAATATGAATGAAAAAAAAAAATGTTACAGGTGCAATTTTAATAACGCCATAAAATGAAATTAGTTAAATATAATTTAATGGAAAAAAAAAAAAATAATAATAATAATAAGCATTAATCTTAATAAAACATATATATATATATACTTGTAAATGAATATTAAAGTATGTCGTAGTTGTAATAATGACATTAATAAGTATCGCTAAATGCATTTTATATGCAATATAATACCCTATAAGCATAGCAGTCTTGAAGTGGTCTCAGCGAGTTTAATGTTCCATCTATATAGGTCTATAAAGCATGTATAGATGGGATATTAGACCGTATATAGACGGTTTAATAGACCACCACTTTGAGATTGTAGTCTAAATTTGCTTATATGGATAATTTCTTTAAATAAAATTTCGGTATGGATTCTATTATCAGTTTCTAAGTTATCAGCTAATTTTAGCGCTTAAAATTATATTTGTGCTTCTCACACTTTTCATCTAGAGCTCAACTATAAAGTTAAGGGCTAGAATTAACTAAGCCAAGTTAATGTGTAATAGGCACATATAAAAAAAAAAAAAGAAGTGAAATAGTTTAATTTCACAATTGAAACAGCTTTATAAAAGGTGAATTTATTGAAATGTGATTTTTGATTATAACCTTATTTGCTCAAGCTATTCAAATTGATGTGAGTGTTAAAAATTTAAAACTAACATTTAAAAAAAAATCTATAATTTATTCCTAAGAGGATTGAAATTTAAGCTGAAAGTATTATAAATACAAATATTTCGATAAATTTGTAATCAAAATTGCAGTGCACATAAATCAGCAAACCGATACGTATATTATTATACATAGTTGCTTTCGTTAGATTTTTTTCAATTTTGATGGTTTTAATTCAGCTCACATTTCATAAATTCTCCTTATATTTAATCATAGTTTAGGCACAACATAACAATACTCATTGTTCATTTTAAAATAAATTAATTATAATTTTAACACAAATAAATAAAACGAAAAATATTAAAACCTTTATATGTATTTAGAAACATAGCAAAAGAAAATACATTGTTTTATGTACAAGAATATATAGGGTGGAATTGATAAACAATAATAAAATTATAAACTAATATTTAGTTTTATTTCACTTTATTCTCATAGTTTAGTCCTTTTCACATTTTGTTATAAATTTGAATTCGCATAAATTATAAATATTAAATATTAAATATCCATATTAAATGCTGTGGTGGAGAATGGAGATGAAAATAAAAGTGAAATATTAAGTTTGACGACAATTAATGACAAATTAATAATTTTCAACGAATATTTATGGCCTATCTACAAGACAAACTACTTAAGTATCTGAAAAGAAGAATATTAAAATGGAGACACACTAATTTTTTTTCGCGGTATTTTAGAGAATAGATATAGTATGCGAATTGCATACAGCGCGAGTTTTTGCGAAGATGATTTTTTTTTAGCTCTCATGAATATAGGGCCTTTCTATTTGACTGAATAAGTGAAGAGTATTTACTAGCGCCGCTCGCCGCTTTTCAACATATTCAATAATATTCAGTCAATTTTTTTAATGTTGCGGTTCTTCACTAGC
>JAABKK020011259.1:0-22686 GCA_011634745.2 Catotricha subobsoleta
TTTGCAATCGTCGATGGTTCTTGAAAGTTGAAGACCGTTTTTTTTGGTCGTAACTTTTGTCGATGATAAAAAAAAAATATAAATTTTTCAAATGTACCCCTCCCTGAAATCAGAAGCGTGTGCACCTATGGTCCTAAGAGTTCAGGGTATTAATTTCAGATTTTTTGGAAAAGTTTTAGAGGTTGCGACGGAGCTTTATTAAAGTTTCGTATTTCGAGCTTTTTAGGTTTAATACTGTTTTTTTTTTGTACAACCTGATATCAAAAATAATAATTTTACCTTATAGAGAATTTAATTACCTTTCCAACGAAATCGGATGGAGAAATGACTGCTTGATGGGCTGTTGTTTGTATGGCTCGCAACCAATGGAGGAAGCAGCAGCTATAAAAAATCATACCTCAGTCATTTCTCCACCAATTTCATTAATTTTCACAACGTTAGAAAGGTAATTAAATTTTCTATTAGATAAAATTATTATTTTGGTTATCAGATTATACAAAAAATATCAGTATAAAACCTGAAAACCTCGAAAATACGAAACTTTAAAGCTCCGACGCGACCTCTAAAGCTTTTCAAAAAAATCTGAAACTAATGCTCTAAGCTCTTAGGACCCAAAGGAACAAAATAAGACCCTTTGGCCTTTAAATTTTCAAAAAGAAGTGTTTTGTGAGCCAGTCTACTGAACATATTTAATAACATAAACTGTGATTAAACTGCATGTAATAATGATTTATTTATTTTTTCATTATTAAAAAAGGAAGAATTCGAAATGATGGAAGCTAGATGTAATTATTATTGTGGTTAGCCATTATATATGTTATGCTCTATATTAGGTGACTATATGTTATTTTGTACAGCCATTTTGGTCATGTATTTGGTTTAATTGCATTTTTATCATTATAAAATATATTTTAAGTGGTATATAATATACTATGCTATGTATGTATATTGTATTTATACACAGACCCATGGAGCACAAATGTTGCAAATGTTCATTTAATTAAATAATGTCATTATGACGTGGTTCTTGTGGCCATATTTGACCAAAAAATTATTAATAAATGATCAGTGGTGACTTTTGGTCACATAAATGTCGTTAGGAAGACGAATAAAGAATAATATTATAATTTCGATGACCAATTTCTATACCAGTTTGACGAAAAGTAAAATATTAACGGTTCTATAATTATTTTTGTTTTATAATAATACTTTCAACCATTTCCAATATTCATTCTTATAAAATTTAAATTTAAAAAAATAAAAGAAAGTAATAATAATAATAATAATAATAATTAACCTAATTAAGATTGATATAATTATTTTATGTAAAAAACAAACTTTTTTTTTGCGTTTTTCTCCCCATTAAAATTAAAACATTATAGAGTGTCATCTTCAACTCTGACAACATTATACGCGCACTTGACTATGGAATGGTGTTTCTGAAATTATCACCCACATTTTTAATATACGGTATACACCCCACATTTCAAGCAATCCGTCGTCTCATAATGTAAACCGCAACAGCACCCAAACACTAAAACAAATTAAGAACGGCGTGCAATCTAATTAAACTCCGTTAAACAAATATTACTCTTTCATTTATATATTTGAAAAATGGAAAATGTGGAATATTTTCTTGTTTGGGTCTCTCGAAAGTAATATACCTCTTATTACATATATATATATATATTTTATGTATTAAATTTTCTTGTATAAGGTATGATGCTGATTTTTCTGCCAGCTTTATAAACGTTTTATTAAAGATATACAAGGGCTTTGCATATGCTCGACACAATTACACTGTTACAAAATAATATAATATATTTTCATTATTTTTTTCTGTTTGATGTTTATCGTCGGTATTTTCATTAGTTGTTTTAATGTTGTTTTTTTTTTGTTTTTTTGTTTTCCGTAGGGCGAGTGAAAGATCACCATTTGATGGATCATGTTGTGGTGGTGGCTATACAACAGTAGATTCATTGCCTCCATCCCCAACTGACAGTGAACCACCACCACCACCCAGGTAAGACCAACAGTAATATATGAAAAAAGAAATACCATTTTTAAATAACAATATACATAACATCAACTGAACTTACTTACCAACAATAATTATGTGTTCTTTGTTTATTTATTTAATTTTCCAAGTACTCAATCTTACATAAAGTAGGCATACTTCTCGCCCTAATCCAGTTCCATATTATTTTACTAATGTACATAAAACAAGAAGTTTTCGATTATTTTCATTTACCTAATTAGTACATATTTTGTTTCTCTCTTCTGTTCAATTTTTCGTTTCTGTTTTTTTTTCTCATCTTTTTCTTTTTCTCTTTCCATTTGTTGGTAATGTTTTTGTTTGTTATTGTTATTTATAATTTTTCGTAATCAATCATCATCTCTTCATTTTCCCTTCACACATTTTCAACTACACTGAAATTTTGGCTCTTTTATTTCGCGATATTGTTGTTGTTTATTTGATATTTTCTTTCATTTTATTTTTCAATAACAATTTTCAATATACTACAATTCATTTATATACAGATATACTCATAATACATATGATGAAAATAAATAAACGCTTTCGGTCTAAATAACATTTCATTTATCTTAATGAATATTTAACAATATTATGTTGTACATAAATTTTAAAACAAGACGAATTATAATTTATTTTCTATTTCAGAAAACATGGTGCATATATTTATGTGTTTTGGTTTGTTGTTAAATTATTATTTTTTCTGAATTGATAAATTTAATGAGTTACATCACACAATGGGGTAATAAATCTGTATCTCAATAAGTATATATAGTCTATAAGGTTTTGATTCTGGTTGGAAAGTTATAGAGGGCGATATGCTCCGCAAAATCGTATAATTTAAATGATATAAAATGCTAAAACGCCTTCAATAACTTTTCTAAAGGAAACAATATCGTATAAACTATATTTATTAAGATACACAATTATGACCGGTTTGGGTCAAGAATTCCCCACTGTGCGTCACTCGAAATCAGGGCGTCGAACCGGTTCAGGTCCGGGTTCAAAAACCCGGTCCGAATCACTGTTTTTTAATAATAATGGGTTCAGGCCTGGACTCACTTTTTCTACTGGTTCCATAAATCGTTCGAACTCAAACCGCAATAATGGGTCCGACTGCTTTTTTATCTGAATACGTTAATGCTTCTCATTTATATCCAAAAACAAATATACTCGATTATTGGAATTCACGGAAGTATGCCGGAGCTCGCTTCGCCCTATCGATTTGCCATTCCGACAACACAAGTAACTGTCTAAAGATGCTTCTCCGCGGTAACTATTATTTTAAGTAACTTTTGCGTAGCGATCTTAGTGAATAATTTGGAAAACATTTTACTGGTTAAGTTGATGGTCTTACAGGCGTTATTTCAAATAGGTTATATTTAGCAGATGAGACAAAAAATTGTGATATTATATCACAACATTTTAATATGTATTTTTAACACAGATTGATTCAACTAAGATGGGAAATATGTTTTGTTCTATATGATGTTAATTGAACCACCCTATACATATTACTATAATATTGTGATATAAATTTGTGATATTACAGTTCAAATTTTGATCAGAATTTCTCTGCAGGAAATTTCACACGTTTTCAATATTTTCTCTAATAACTTTTTAACAGAAATGAAAATGAAAAAGTGCTACATATATGGCATATAGATATTTATTAGCTTTTTTTTTTCTTTCAGACATCATATTCAAAATATTTCTCTAAATAGTAAAAAAACAAAAAAGTTGAAAAATGACATGAAACATATAAACATATTTCTATCAAAATATCATCATATATAATTAAATTTAAAAAAAAATATACAGAAAAAGGGACGTAAAAAGGTTTAAGCTTCCAGTATATATATTAATTTTGAAAATCCGGTCAAAATTTTGATTATTCGTATTCATTCGCCTTATTGATATTTATATTTAATAGAACATTTCAAATAAACTCTAATATGTAGAAATAGAAAAATTACAAAATAGAAGAAAAAAATGCTTGGACTCGTTCCGGAACCGCTCCGGAACAATAAATTATTGCTATGGACCTGAACCGAACCGTGAACCGTTATTTTTATTTTTATTAAATTTTGGACCGGACCCAAATTCATTTTGGGTCCGGTTCGACGCCCTGCTCAAAATAGGTATTTGAGCATATATTGTTACAATATATGTATTTAATAATCTGCTCTATATTGCGAATATCTATTCTAAGGTGTTTCCATTTAATGTCCAATACAATTGATATGCCTTATATAGTGTCTTAATAGAAAATTTAATGAAAACTTAATTAATTACATATTTGTAGATTATAAATATTTAAATTTATATATATGAATATGAATTAGATTGTAAATATGACATAGAAATATTGTCACACTAATTCCTACAAAGAGGTTTTATTGATGGAAGTGAATGCATCAGTCTAATTATTATGCTCTTTTTTATATTAAATTTTAAATTAAAGTGTTTCCCGATTTTTCAAAGTTTTCTTAAAGATTAATTTGATCTTAAATGCCAAAACATTTTTGTTTCGTTATTTTATTATTTTCTTTTTTTATAATAAATTTTTATATCGAGTTTTCACAAAATTTGTTCAGATAATGGTATTTTTGTTTAATGATTTTCAATTCTTCTTCAACTTTTGATTGTAAATTATTTTTTAATAATTATATTATCATTTGGTTGAAAAAATATGCAAAAATATAATTTATTATAAAATAAATTCTATAGATATCGAGTAGTGATGATGGGTGATGCTGGTGTTGGTAAAACGGCTTTGGTATCACAATTTATGACCTCGGAATATATGCACACTTACGATGCCAGTTTAGGTAAGTCACAAGGTAAATTCTGATTTTTTTTTCATCTTCAACTTCTTTGTTACGATTTTGATTTGTTAAAATGTTAGTCGTATTTATTGTAAACATAAATATATATAAATTAAATTTGTATTAACATTTGTGTTGTTCGTAGCATTTCGTATAAAATGTATTAGTATTTGTTATCGTCTTGTATTTGATATTTAAAAAAAAGAGCACGTAAAATATTCTCATCTACAATATTTTAAATTAATTTTATGTAATTTTAAATCAATATATTGCTCATGTTTGCATATACAAAAAAAAAATTTAGGTAGGAACAATAATTGATAAAAGATAACATAATTACCAAAAATGTAACAAAATACTAATTTTGAATATTTTGCATTTTCTTCCATAATAAGACGGTAATGCTATGTTGAATTGAACGCTAAAGGCAAGTATATAGAGGTCATAGCTATGTTTAGTAATTCAAACTTTTAAAATTGGGTACAAGAAAAAACTGTATTTTGTAAAAGAATAATACAAATATTATTAAATAATAATTAGTAATTTTTGAGTTCAGCTTCAATTTGCTTCACTTTTTGAAATAAAAAAATAAATTATATTTTTGAATTTCACAAATTAGAACTTTATGAGGATATACATCTGAGGGCACCTCATATATACCACAATACATATTAAAATGTTAGGTATGACTGTAGACACACCTACAAGTTTTGTGTAGCACAGAATACAGAATGATGACATGGTGTAGGGATGTTTAGCGTGACGTACTTCACAATATTGGTACAATCAATACGTTTATAAAGCAAGAACGTGATCGGGGCTACTCATGTAGCAGCACTACATTGATTAAAATAAACATCAAATTTGCGATTTGTGAGCTACATCTATGTGGCAGAGATCGACACGGGCCGGCCCGCTTTTTTTGAGATTCCGATACCTCTTATACTTTTATTATAAATGGCGTTGTTCTTTCGAATAAGATGTGTATGAACGACTTTTAGAAGAATAGTTTGCCGTTCCAAAGCTGCATCTATCTCCAAGATCAACCGACGCTTAGTATAATTGGAGCTTTTGATCGTTCATGCGGGCGCTCCAGTTAGAATAATCATCTGTTGATCTTATACTGTTAGAAGCAGATCTGGAACGGCAAACTATTCCTCTAAAAGTATTTCACACTACTTATACGCATAGGTGCACATGCTTCTGATTTCAGGGAGGGGTACATTTGAAAAATTTAGATTTTTTTTTTTATCATCGACAAAAGTTACGACCAATAAAAAAAAAACTTAACTTTTAAGAACCATCGACGATTGCAAAACGGCCTCAAAAAAAAAGGCTTACCCTTAGCTGACTTTTGCGAAACTGAAAAAAAATACTATTTTCTCCAAATTATCATCCACGATTGCAAAACCACCCCCAAAAAAAAATGCTTACCCTTAGCTGACTTTTGAGAAACTGAAAAAAGATACTATTTTGTCCAAATTATCATCGACGATTGCAAAACAGCCTCAAAATAAAGTAGCGACCAAAAAAAAAGGTCTTCAGTTTGAGGTAGGGTAATTTTCAAAATCGAAGTAGGGTAATTTTCAGAAACTGAAAAAACATACTATTTTCTGTTCAAAACCTGAATTCGGCAAAATCGACAGAGGGTAAGATTTTTTTCACATCTCAGGGGGGGGGGGTAACACCCCCCCATTGTGCATGTATGCTTATACGTATGAGCTACACCATGGACGATAGAGCCCGTGTCGATCTTTGCTATGTGGCGCGGTCCAGATTATTGAATTATAAACGTAGTACAAAATGTACAATTGCGGACTTTAAGATGTAAATAGAATATATCGTCTCAGAACACATAGTATTACATGCGTTAAAATAAGTAGAAAGTCTCATCCCATCTTCCATCTAACCATCCAACTATTATAAAAATTTGAATCGACTATTTGCTTTAATTATTATTTAACTACTAAGTATATATTATATCTTTAACTACCCATACTTGTCTAGAATCCTAGTGAACATTTTTTTAAAGTTTATTATAATTGTAATATTATAAATTTCCTTTAAATTATTACATAAAGAAGTCATATTCTGTTGATATTATAATTACAGATTATACTACGTATTTAATGATATAGACGCTCGCAATTCAATTAGTCATAAATATTATATAAACAATGCGTTCAGTTTAAATACCACGTAAGCCAAATGTTAATATATAACTAAAAGCATTATATATAAATTTACAATATATTTTATTGAAGAAGTCTAATTGTTTTATTCTATATATAAGAAATATAAAAACAAAAATCATTGATAACCTTCAAAGTTTCGTATATATATAGACTATAGAGTATTTAATATTACTATATCTAATATTCGTACCTAACATGTATATTGTTTATGGAAAATGGATAAAGTAATATATATTGCTAACTTATGGAGTTCAACCAAGAAATACAAAATATATGTATGTGCATAGAAAATTTAATTTAATGTTTAATATAATACCCTTATTTGTTTTTCTCTCCAAAACATAAAATTTATACAAAAGCAAATATACTTATTACTTACGATTATCAAATACTTACATATTGGTGAAGAATTCTACGTATGCTTTTATTTCAGCGAAATATTGTCAATGCCTTAAGGTTATACTTATACTTATATACCCCTTTGCTGTATCTCCTCTATACTATATTATGTTTTATTCTATTTCTCTTTCTATCTGACACTCTATCTCTGTCTGTCTATTTTGTTATACATATTATATCACAGTAAATACAAATGATTAATAACACGCAAACAACAATTTTAACTTAATGTTATCAACATTTTCAACATGGTTAAATATATTTGTGGGTTATTTATAGCTTGTACTTAAACTTACAATATAGAAGAAACGTTCATCATCCTTAACAGACCACCACCATACCGCGAAACATGAAATTGGTTTTTTCTTTTTCTTTTTCTTTTTTTTTTAATTATCTTTTGTAAATTTTATTTATTATTTTTTTCAGACTGATGAACAAACAGAAAGTATTTGTTCAATTTATATTTCTGTTTTTATTAATAAATTGAAATTATTTAAAACTGTAATTTTAAATGCAAACAAATAAAATAAGTTTACCCGATCTACGTAAAAGTAACCTTGATTTATAGAAAAAAAAGGATGATTTTTAGTAAATGTTGATTGCATTCTTTTTCACACACAATTAATTTTCTATTTGATTTGTATTTTTGGTTTTTTCTGTTGAACATTGAATCGAATAAAAATTATTGTAATTATGTGGTACCTCTAGCTCCATTGACCATATACACATGAACTAAATAAAATTGATTTGAATATCAAATTAATGTATATATAAAATTAGTTAAGCCTAATTTTCCTCTTATCTATTTTTCACGGTATTGAGCACATAAATAATTTAATGAATTTTTTGTTGTGGTTTTTGAACAGTTATATCATTTGATCCAAATGGTAAAAAAGCAACCATATTTATTGTACCGTATATTCGACGTAGAAATAAGACAGATTTTTGTTTTGCCTCTTTTTATATGTATTTTTAAATAGGTCTTAAAAAAATCAAAAGCTTTTTTCCATGTCTTATATAAAATATTAGATGCTTTTTTTTAAATTGATTTCAAAATAAAATAAAATAAAATAAATAGAATACAATTTGTCTTTGAATTGAATATTTCTTGCGACACTTTATGTGTATCAGAGACTTTCGATTTTTTAAAGGCAATGTTTAACATAAAAAAATCATCAAAATATATTTTCAATCCAAAAAAAAAAAACAGAATCTATTAATAAGAAAATATATTATGCCTTATTGTAGAAAAGAACTATTTTTCTTGTTCTTACATTGAAAGGACCAAAAATACTCCTAATACTATATAACCCCTAACCGTCTAAGTGAAACACTTCTTTTTTTCTTCATAATTGTTGGAAAATGTCTGAAATGTATGTTAAAATTGTTTTCCGAAAATCCTCTAAGTGAAACGTATCACTCTCGGTGTGTCACCAAAAAAAACAAAAATATGTATTTTTGTACCTCTAAAAGGAATTCAAAAAAGAAAAAAAAAATTGAAAATATCCTCTAAGTGAAACGTTTCATCCTAAGGACGTGACCGGGTGGTGTTTCACTTAGAGGCGTTATACTGTATATATTTTGAGAAAGTGGGGAATCTTGTGCTTAACGTTTCCCTTTTATTTTATTTTTTCTATATAACTTCCCTTGTGTAAAATGAATCATATCCTGACATTCATAACATTTAAGGTATAAATATGCTGACCTTATACCATAATCATATTATATCTCAGTATAGTATAAATAATTTTGAATATTTAATATTATATCAGATATAATTATACTAGTTTACAAAGTTTTTTCTTAAACCAAGTGAAGAGTTGTTTCCAAAAAATATTGAAATAATAAAAAAAAACAGAAAATTTAATATAGAAATGTTTTTTTTAAAAAATAAAAATTAAAACTAGGTTCGGTTTCTCTTATAACGGAGTAATTGCTTATCATTTTTTCTTTCTACCACCTTTGGCAGTTATGCCAGTCTTGGTGATATCGTTCGCCATCTATGTTGCTTACTGCGGGAATGAATCCAGATGTGAGCGCACCATTAAAGTTGTATACCATAATCCATTGGCAGCTTGTTTTTCCTTATACATATTGTATATGGTAAGAATAGTATGCCATCTCTGAGTATGATTATTTGTTGTCACAAGAATTGTTGCTGGATTGTGTCCTTGCACCTTACATATTAATTAAAGTGTAAGCACTTCTAAATAAATACGAAACAAAAAAAAAATTAATACTGTTTTATTTTGAATAATACAATGGAAAATTCTATAGAAATGGTTATTAGAATATTTCAAATAGTCAAACAATTTTAAATAAAATTTAAATTTGACATATTATATACATTCTAAGAGGACATGTATCTCTTCCAATTTATGATGATGATTTGTATTCATTTAAATTTTCAGTTAGCCCAAAATTCATTTCAGTTACATGATTCAATGATTCAATTATTATTTTCAAATTCATTATACACCAAGAACGTAGGACCAGATAATTATCAAAATATAGAATAAATATAATGTAATAATATAATAATAAAATTTTCGTATATACAAATACATATTAGTTAACTATTAAGTGAATAAAGTAGTTCGTAGATAGTACCGAATATATAAACAAAACAAACCATCTGCAATTTTTGGGCTTTCATAGACAAAATACATGTAGTTTTGTAGTTTATATGTACTTATAATATTGTAACATTTATCGCTAACTGAGTGTATTCCTTACATTTATTAGATATTAGGTATTTAGAATATAATATATAGAATAATATTTTGATAGGTAAGAAGATAGAAAATGGTATGGTATGGTATGGTATGGTAAATGGTATGGTAAATGGTATGAGGGTATGAGGGTATTTTAGGCGGTTATTAATAAGCAATTTGTGTTAAGTGTTTACAATACATCATTATTATGTATATTGGGGTCTTGGATATAATACTTAGAACACAAACATTATAGTTACATATTTATGTTATGTTTATGTTGCTCCTAGTGACGAATAAAACACATAAATAAATAATTTTGTTAAGGAGAGGTATAATTATAATAATTAAACATTTAGATAGAACCATAACACAATTCAGTATCTATTATAAATTTTTGTCAACCCAAAATCGTATCATCAAATGTTTGTTAACAACTTGTTAATGGAATATTGTTGATTGTTGTTTTATAATCAAATCACGTATGGTTAAGTTTGTAGAACAATAAATAATATTTAAAATTTATTATTCATAATTAATTTTAGTTTTTTTTTTTTTTTGTATCAGATAATTTCATTAGAGATTTATTTGTTTCTTCTGATATTTTATTTACAATTTAGTAAAATAATAAGCATAGATAGCCCATCCAAAGCCCACTCTTGGGAAATAAGAAAGTTTCTATCAACTGTTTGAATATTGTAAATTATGGTTTTGTAGCAAGTAGCATCAGTATTATAAAAACTGATGAAAATCGTCTATTATCCCTTTCTTCATTTCATATTTAACGGAATTGTGAATTATTATTTCTGTGAAACATGATCTTATAAAATTAACTTTATTTTGATGTATTCAACAATTAGCAATTTAACATGAAACAGGCAGATAAGAACTGTATAAAATTACGTAAGTTTTCTTAATTAAAATGAAATCATAATCCCAAATGCAGCTTAGAATTTTATTCGTGTTAAATTCTACAATGCCATATCTTTCTAACTGATTTGTTACAGAAAGACGATTCTACTTATGAAACCATACCGGTATTAAAGTCTTACTGTTCTTCAACTAAATACAATAACGATAGAAGACAGGATATTTTAATAATTTTAAACTGCTGTCTTAAGTAGGGCTGTGTAGAATTTTTTTTTTGTTAAAGCTCCATAATATCGAACTGAACATTTGTTTCTATTCTTTTTTTAATTCAAGGTTGCTAAGCAGCTACTCCCACTTGCGCTTTTTTTTTAAATCAATTCATCAAAGGAGTTTTAATTTCATTTTAAGTGAACCACACTAAAAGTAATTAAAAAGGAATATTTAAGCTGCTATTTATGGCTTCTATACATTAAAAATAAAAATACCCATTGCGTAAATTGAAAAATGATAAATTATTATTGTTTTTGGTTGTAATTATCATTTATAAGGTATTACCACATTTTTCAATTAATTAATTTCACCAAAAAGTAACGCATATTCTGTCAACAGGTTTATGGTTCTCAGCAATTTCATAATTATCAAAAATGAATTGCAATAATTTAAACTTGTCAGTAGTGGGAAAGAAGCGACTAACTACATGAATAACGTAAAAAAAAAGCTTAATAGTCGTTAAAATCGTATCTATTATATTTTATTATAATGCTGGGGATCTTTCGCTAAAACTTCCAATATATATGTGCTATATCTAATTTGTTATAATTTTCAGTATAGTGAATAATCTGATACTGTCAATATCTAAAAGAAAAAAAAAGATTTTGATTTTCGTTGTATAACACGAGGTATTATTTGATCTTATATGAAAACTTATTAAATATCTTCAAATTTATATTTCATTGCTAATTTTATTTATATATTTATTTATTTTTCATTAGAATCCAGATTCTTTTTATTTTTAAGATAAAACATGAAATGTTATTTATTTCGTGAATTTCATCGATAAAAATACATTCTCTTCAAATTTCCTGCATATTATATGAACGAGAATAATGAAAAAAAAAATATATGAAATTTGCATATATTTCATTTATTTACCATTCTAAATTGTACAAATTAAATGTTTAAGATTCACAGAAAATGTATATAAAATCACATTTCTATAACAAAAAAAATAAATGTAATTCAGAATATAATTTTATATGTAAATGGGAATAAGTACATTCAATTTAATATATTTAGTTAGTGGATAAAATAATGAACGCTGTTTATGATGTTTAATTGAATAAACTGATTAAGTACATCTTGTTAAATACAGTACAATAAAATGAGGATTTGTGTAGAAATTTCTACAAACAATATCTGATTTAAATGTATTAGACGCAGGGCTATTGTGAATTTATGAAAATTATACGTTCACAAAAATATATGTACAAATACAAATAATAAATTTTCAAAGAAAAATCAAAGCATATTGCGCAGAAAAAAATAAATAAATGATTTTTTTTTGTATGTATAAATTAAAATTTTACGCAGTAGATTTTCAGAGTCGCGAAAACACACACACATACAAGATTTTAGAATATACTTAGTAAAAATTAAATATTAGGAGGTAGCAGAACAAATATTGAGACACATTCACAAAGAGTGAAATCTCTACTAAGGGCGGTAAGCATCAACAAGTGTAACCCAGAAATCTCGCGTAACCCGATCTTTTGATTAACTTCAACTCGGTTAAACTTCACTAAACCTTGAGTAAAAATAGTAGGGTTTCATGAAATCCATGCTTTAAAACCCGAGGTTGATGCTTACCATTTTATATGTGTAGTTGTACTACGCTATCACTTTGTAAAATCTCCTCCTCCTTCACCCCAGCCCCTCCAAATCTAAACCCCACCCCCACTCTTTAGAGCTACCAGCATGTCGGCAGGAAGTAGTTGATATAGTTTAAATACTAAGAGGTTCATGGACTACAATACAATAATTGTTATAATATACCAATACCACACATAACGATTTTTTTTATATATATATACGATTCGAGTATATATATATATATATATGTATATATATTTCTCAATGTAAGCAAACCATATCACATGTAAATATTATTTAGCACAGAATAACACACTAGAAAGCACATATGAAATTCAATTTAAAAAATTCTATATACTTAAAAGAATTATATAGATGATAATATAATATTTGTTGTTACTTTTGTTGCTATGGCTATAATATTCGCAAAAAAAAAATTACTAATAAAATTTATTATTATCTAAAAAAAAATAATAATAGACATTATAGAAAATAATATATAATTTATTTGCTTTCACTTTACCACGAAAACTTTCGTCAAATACAAAAAACCTGTTGTATAGTTTATAAAACGTTTTTATTTAATAAACTAAGCGTAAAATACTTACTATACTCTATAAGAATTCGTATAGTTAAATAAATATGTTTTTTTTTCCAATGATTTTTCCATGTATTCATGCGTTAACTGAGCATAACATTGTCAAGAAGTATATAAATTATATAAACACTTAAGCACGGAAAAGTGGTTAACGAAAATAACAAAATATGTTTTTGAGTTGGGATAATTTTTTTTTATTTATTTATTTATTCTTTCTTTTTCGCCTTCATTTTGTGGTCTGGTATGATAGAATATTTTGCTCTTGGCGGTGTGAACGAAGTTTTAATAACGGTTTGATATCTTTGCTTTTAAAAAGTAATTTAATTCTTTAAGTCATTTTTAGCATAACAGCGTTATTAGCTTTACCGGCAAATATTCACTAATTCTCTCATTTTATATTCAAATCATTGCTGTTTACTTTCAAATTGTTTTTATTGAAATTTTCAACAAGAAGTGCTTTTAGTAAATTGTATTTTCTACATATTTTATATTACAGGTGAATTTGACATTTACCACTGTTCGTAATAGAATTTTAAAACTTTTCGATTTGTTTTGGTGTCCAATATTCTAAAAAGTAAATAACAAAAAGGATAGTAAACGCTTTTAGCATCTTATAGTGTCTCTAATATACTTTATATTATTAATGTATTTTTATTTTAAATAACTGATAGCACCTTTTTATACAGCAAAGAAAGAGTACCATTTAAATACTTATAAAATGTACTCTGGTCGTTATTTTATTAACTTTAGAAAAGATTACTTTCAGCCTGTACTCTATAAGATCAATAACAATAATAATAATAAAAAACAAAAGCAAATAATTCATAGTACGTAAAAGTTAATTAACTTGATGGCCTTATACTGACTTATAAAATTATTTTCAAATTGGCATCGTCGTAAAAGCATTCATTATTTAGAAATAATTACTTTTTATTTGCATGACTTTTTTTATGTATAAATGTATAATGGAAATGTATAATGTGTAATTGGAATAGCCGAAACACTTCAATTTCAATAATATGCTCTTTTAATATTTTTTATTGCAGATGATGAATTCGGTGAAAAAACAGTTAGTATACTATTGGATGGTGAAGAATCAGAAATGATTTTCATCGATCACCCAAGTGCTGAAATGAGTGTAAGTTTTATATTTATTTGTACTGTAGTTGATCTTACTTAACTTTGGGTAACTATGCGATTTGCTGTAGGGGATTTTTTTTTAATTTTTTAAATATTGTGCATAAAATTTTAAATATAAATTTTCATTAGACCACCCCTAGAAAACATTTTCTTTTTCTATCAATTTTATAAGTTCTTGATTAAATTCGAAACAAATGCGTATTGTTTGAAAATATTGTCGTAGATCTAGAAAAATACATTTTTGTATTTCAATCGCTGAGATGGAAAATTTTGTTACCCGGCGATAATTAAATTATAGAATTTTATAAAAATAGCTATTCATCATTAGGAAAAATTTCGAAGTTTTTTTAGTCAGAGAAAATACATAAAATATAAATATTTTGCAAGAGGTCTAGAATTTCAAAAAATTTAAAAATGTTGCTCTAATTAATAAAGGTGGAAAATTCTTTATCAACATATGAACCGCATGGATGTGTTGTTGTCTACTCTGTTGTCCAACGAAGCTCATTTCGTCAGGCCGAGGAAATCGTTAATTATTTATGGCGTGAAAATATAACAAAAGATAAAGCTGTTATACTAGTGGGTAATAAAGCTGATTTAGCACGTTCACGATTAATACCAACAGCAGAAGGCAAAGCATTAGCTAAATCTAGAGATGCAAAATTTATTGAAACGTCCAGTGGCATTCAGCATAATGTTGATGAACTCTTAGTTGGTATTCTAAAACAAGTTAGTATAATCTTTTTTTTTAAATAAAATAATCAATATTACAAATAGTATAATATTTTGAATTGATGTGAATAATATTCATTTACAAAAACATTATCATTATTTTAAACAGATTAGACTTAAAGAAACACGCGACAAAAAGGCAGCAGCTCATACTGCATCAAAAATGCGAAATTCAAAAACGCACATGTCACTTCATTTGGCAAAGGAAATTTTACAAAAAATCTGTCTCAGTGATATTACAAAATCAAAAAGCTGTGAAAATTTGCATGTGCTTTAATTGAAAAATAGATTAATTTAAACATTTTAATATTATTCAAAGTAAATTACTTAGTTACTTGATTTAAATTTTACTAATTCTTATAGCAGTTATTTATTTATCAGATAATATTCAGGAGGTATCCAAAAAAAATTTTTTTATTTATTTATTTAAAAAAAATTCTATTAAAATAAAAAATAAAAAATTAGAGGAAGAAGATAGGAAGATAGCTAATTAGCGCCGAACAGAACACTTAATTTATATTTCAATCATTATTTACTAAATAGAAAAAATTGAATGTTATTCATTTAAATTTTAAATTGAAAAATACTAAAATCCTTTATAAATTGATAAATTTCATAATGTGAATAATTAATAAGTCTGTTATAAAATATTTCTGTGGATGCGTGTCATTTTACCAATTATCTGTCTACCTTTACTATACTATGTATAGAATTTATCTAAACTTATACCTAAATCTGCAACCTAACAACATCGATGCGTGAATAACTGTGCAATATACATAATCATGATAAATATATGAACTGTAGGGTGAATCAATTTCTTTTTTCATACCTTCTACCATAGTTTTTTCTTTGTTGTATTTTGCCTCCTTACGAACAGAAATGATTTTGAAAATAATAGTTTACTACGAATTTTGTGGTTATCACTAGGATGAATCGAGTTTTTTTTCATGCCTTCTACCATTATTTTTTGAGTTGCATTTGGTCTTTTTATTCTCACGTGCTAAAAAGATTTTGAAAATCAATGTGATCTTCGATGAGCAGCGACCCACAAGCGAAAGAACAAGGTAGAACCATCGAAGATCTTATTTAATTTCAAAATCATTTTAGCACGTGAATCAGAATCAGAAGACCAAATGCAACTCAGAAAATAATAGTAGAATGCTTGAAAAAAAGTCGATTGTCGATCCACCCTAGTTATCGCGTTTATAATTTCACAAAAACAAATAAGCTTTTAAAATCTGAAGATCGTAGTAAACTACGAATACTAATACAGATATTAATTGAAAGGCATCTGGCTGAACATACAGAAATATAAATATTTGTAACGATACAATATTTCAATTATTGACAAATACTTACATTTTCACAACGTAAAGAGGTCCACTTTATTTTCAAAATCCTATCTGTACGTTAATTAGAAGTCAAAATACTACTAAAAACATCATGGTAAGAAAGTATGAAATAAATTTGATCTACCCTAATAAATAGGGTAGAATACCAAAATATTGGCCGGCGTTTTAAACTTTAATAATTGATTTCGTATTTGGTTTCTATTTATAGTTGTTATTCGTTCTTTTTGTTAAATCAATATTATTTAACTCATTTGAAAATGAGTAAGTACCAAAAAATATGTTTTGATGATAAATTTTCATTTTTTTTTTTCTTTCTTGAAATTAAATAACCAATCGCAATACTATTATTATTTAGTGTCAATTGAGTTACAGGCAAAGAGATATATAAGAAAGTTTCAGATGTTACATTGCATGAATACACTAATAGAAAAATGGCGAACAGAACTGAAATTTAATAATAAACTTTGTTTGAAATTGTATGTGATTTAGAAAATTATCCAAGATAAATAAAAAAAATAATTATTTTAGATGTGCGTATTTAGGATAGTGGATATTTGTAATTTTATATTTCTAGGTACCACTCTAGTAATATTTTTATTCATTAGAGTATAATTTTTTCGGATTACGTATCATAAAAGTTAAATTATCTGTTGCACACTCAATATTAAGTACATCCTCGATTACATCTAAAATATAGATAATGAATATTTATGCTAGATCAAATACTTATATCTGAAGTTTTTATTATCATGTATAGATACTACTACATAATAAGCATATAGTAGTAGTAAGCTTGTTTAAAAAAATGGAAAAAAATGACGAAAAACAAAAAATGAGTTCAGTGAATTTTTAAATTATATGTAATTTTATTGTCGAATTCAGTAAAATTTTAACGTTTAAACATGTAATTAAAACGTATAATTTTTATTTATCTTTTTCAAATGTGTTTAAATTGTTGCCTACAGGCAGATGCGGATGTACTTTAAGTAATACGAGTACGTTCGTATACATAACTGTATTCGCAATTTTTCTAGAAATTATAACTATTGCCGTTCGTAAACTCAGTATACCGTATATAAAACTATACACCTTGGCATGGTTACTATAATCATTTCGCATATTTTGACAATTAATTTAATAAAAGTATTACTATTTGCGTTAATGAACTGAGTAGCGTAATAATCTGTATCTGTGGAATTAGTATGATATAGCAATGTGCGATGGTAAACTGACTCGTGCAAACATCTGTTATAAGAGTAGTAAGAGAAAACTAGGACACTAATATATAGGCCTAACTATCACAATTGTGATTATGGTTGTAGTACGCCTATCTCTACGTTAAACATTTGGTCTTTTTGAACATTTTAGTTCAAAAGAAACACAATTTATATTTTGAAATTATGATATTAATAATTTTTTTTATTGGCTTCACTCATTTTATTCGGTTCAGAAATTAAGAAAGAAGTACAGAAATTAAATAATTTTCAAGAAGATTAAACCTTGCTTGAGAGTTTTTTTGTTCTCAACTTATATCAAAGGAAAATTTACATTTAATTTTTAAAAAATATTTAAATTTTGAACCTTTACGTTTAATGGACTTTACGTCCTTGCCTCAAGATGACAATTAAGTTTTGAATACGTTTTTTTTTCCCTATATTTGTTTAAGCTTTATTTTTGATATTAGCCCTATTTTTGTTTCCTTCAGATAACTAAAGTTGATGTCTTATAACATCCGGCCAATAATATTCACTTCATTCTAAAGATAATAAATTTATTTATGAACGTTACGTACTTTATTTTATAGTATATTATTTCATAAAATAAAAAAATACAAAAAAACTGTGAAAAATATGTTAAAACTTTTATTTAGCGTAAAAGTTTTTTGTTGTTTTGTTATCTAAATTTTCACATTTCGGTTATATTATTATGATTATGTACGAAGAAGTAAGAGCAAAAAAAAAAAGTTTTGTTTTTTTTTCTATTCTTGAGAAACACTCATAGGTAAAATAATACATATATTACGCTGCAAATGAAAATATGTGAAAAACATCATATACATTTGATTCTCACCCTCCAGCTTTTACCTAGGTGTAGGTACCTAAATTATTATATTAAATAAAATGTTAGACGTTTTTGTTCAAGAAACTTTCCCAAGAGTTTTTCTTTTCTTGTTTTGAATTTTTTGTTTGCTTTTTTTTTCATATTCTCTTGATTTTAATAGAAAATTGTGAAAGTTTTTATTCATGTTATTTAACTGTTAAACTGAAAGATTTCACTTTTCATTTAGTATAAATTATTATAATAATGATGATGATGAATTTAACTTGTAACGGATTGGAAAAACTTCGTAATTGCCTCAAGAAAAGTTAAAATGAGAAAAATATATGTAATATATTCTCACTCTTATACCACACCATTTAATTTTATTATATTTTAATTAATTTTTCATTCCACATTGAAATTCTAGTGGTCACATAAACTATACCTTGGAAAGTAAGTTTTGGAACAAACGTATGCAGGTATGCTAAATAAAGTATAATTTTATTCGAAATAAAATTTACATTATAAGGTACAAAATTATACTTTGGAAATTATACAATTACGTATACAATCTGTTCCAAAATACACTTTTCAAGGTATACTGACCTAGTAGGATAGGCTCAACTATAATGTTTACAATTTTTGCAATAATTTAAAACACTTGACAAACTCGTAGTGATAATACCTTCCTTGGTATACATTTTAAGGTATACTAACTGTGTAGGTAAAACATTTATTGAATTTATTGTAAGTTAAATTGAAGGCATCTTGAAAAAATATAACATTCTTTAAAAAATCGGTATTTTATTTTGAAATCTTAACAATTTTTTAACAACTTTATAATGCTCATTATTTGAAGAGGTAAATTGCAGGTCAGGGATCGTTCATAAAATACACGTCATGTGCTGAGGAGGGAGGGGAGGGGGTATTTGAAACTTTCTGAATAAATGTGGGGGGGGAAATTATATTGCACGTCCACAATATAAAAAAAACATCATTCTATTTATACGATCAATGATTTTTTTTACTATATAAACAAATTGATTGATTATGTATTCTCCTAATTTCTAATGTTCCTTTATTTTCATTAATTCAGCTATAAATATTATATTTCGATGACAGCGAATATTTAGCGTTTTTAGAAATATTTGTATAACTTTATTGTTTTAATTTAAAACTTAAATCTAGTCCACCACAGATTTGTATGCAATATATTATATCAGTGACCTCTTGTAATAAAAATTACACGAAATGTGCGGTATAGCTACAGAGTTAGTTAGAGATATCGAAAATGGATAAATTAAATGTTATTAATTGCAGGATTGATAATTAAATTCTATATCAGAGTTTACTAAGTGGATATAGAATAGCTTATCCATATAAAACGTGAAAACAGCACCCAAAGATTTTGGTGTTTTATTTATAATTTGGCAATTAAAAATAAAAGATAAAAATGACTTTGTATCGTACTAGTTAAGGAAGAGGGGGCTAAAACGCTAAAATTTGACCAAGTGTGATATAGAGGGGAGGATGTCAAAAAAAGTGTGAAAACTGCGTGACGTGTTTTATGAACGACCTCTTATGACTAAAAAATCATACATTCTATTCATTGATATACTGAATTAAAATTTTAAATAAAACTATATATATGCTACTTCGTTAAAGAATTTCCACAAAGTTATCCCATTATTAATAAGTTCTTTATGCATTTACTGTACGATACTTGGAAGTTTGTATAAGTTATGTCAAAATATTTCTGTGACAAAATTTAATTAATTTAATATATAAGATATGCATTTATATGTTGCGATATAATTCAATATAACAAGTTTCTTCTTCTGCCTGTTTACTGTTACTACTTACTACATATAAGAGAAATATTTAATCTACTGGCTACAAAAAATTCTCTTTGAAAGGTCAACTTTGGAAAAAATTTAAACTTCATTAATTATAACATTAAACAAAATATACCATATAAGACATGCAGAAGTATACCACACAAGGTATACAAAAATTATGTATACTAGGTATACTATATAGTATAAAATGTTTATTTTGCGATAAAAAATCAAAAAAATAATTTGGAAAATATACGCATACAATTTGTTCCATAATATACCTTCTAAGGTATACATTTTAAGGTACACTAAGCCAGTAGGGTAGACTTAACTATGACAATTTCGCCAATAATTTACGGCACGTAGCGAGAATATATCAAAGGCTGGCTACAAACTACAACAAGTTTTCGCTTACTTTAGTTACTACATTTTAATAATAGAGACAAAATTAAGAATATGTTTAATGATAAGAAGAATTATATTGTGAAATGTTTAAAAAGTAATTGAAGAAAAATTATGTAAGTAAAATGTACTTATATGAATATTAAATCTTAAGAATATTATAAGAATATATATATATATATAATAAATTATTTCAAACAATTGGCATGAATTGGTATTTAGATTTTAAGTATTGTAAAGTGAAATCATACGAGCAACACACAAAATTTATTGAATAAATTTAACATAAGTAACAGTGGTTTTATTTTCATTTTTCAATTTTTTTTTAATTCAAAAATAATGAATGACAAAAAATAAGTAGCATATCGGCCTAAATAAGTAAACATATATTTAAAAGTAATATAATAAAAGATTTGTAATATAAGTAATTATGATGTATATTTAATGATCGTTTGATTTAATTATTGAATATTTAATGCGTCCTTCGATCAAAACAGTATGGACTAATATCGTCCTGGGCTTAAATGTATTTTAAATAACATGAAATAATTCGATTACATGTAAAATATACATTGCAAAACAAATGAAAATAGTATTCATAACCAAAAATAAAAGATCAATAGCCAGTACTATAAAAGTATCACATATTCGAAGGTATTCCAAAGTCCGCATGGAAGAACATCAAAAAGATATGTTAAAATCAAATTCGCAAGATAATATCGTAAGCAGATCAAGTGCTACTTACCATTCAAAAAAAGTCTTAGAGCAATACGCTGATGAAGATTCGCATCGATTTTATATTGATCAATAGACATTATTTCAGAAGGACAATAAATTCAAAAGATTAAATGAAATTGACCAATTTTTACGCGTAATAGAATTCTCTAAAAAAAGAAGATACATTTTTAGCGCTCCTTCTTCACCTTCCAAATTCTCTTTAAAGCCAAGAAACGATTTTTACATATATCGAGAAAAATAAGAAAAATAAATCACAGTTAGGTTTTTATTTATATTTTTTTTTTTGCAACCATTTTTGGTTCATCATCCAAAGAATAAAAATTCATTTTCGCGTCACCCCTAATGTATATAAATTATTTAATCTAACTGTTACATATTATTTAAAAAAATTAAGATAAATCAACATTCTATTAGCAAAATATTGACTTTTCAAAAGAAAAAACAGAAGACTGTTTTAATCGAAGGAATCATTTAATAAATAAGTAATTATATTATAAATTACAATGTAATGTGTTAACGTTTTGTTATATCTATTTGTACTCTATGCGAATTTAATTCAATGCCTTAACTTATGCTTTTATAAACTATATTTAGGATCAGGTCTAGATAAATTGAAATGAAAAGCAAACTTACATTCAAACACAATTGATTTTACAAAAAAAAAAATTGCGAATGGAATGGATACAAATTCAATAATTTATTGATAGCAAAGAGCGGAAAGAATTGGTAAGATTAATAATCTTAAATAATTAAATTGACAAGTACAGAATTCAATATTTTCGTTAAATAAGAAGATATAGGTATATAAGGTAATAAAGTATGTAGCATATATATATATATTAGGGTGGTTCGTTTATTGTATGGGAGTTCCAAAAGGTTAAAATTTTCTAGCTCCAAAAGCATTTTTAGATGTGACTGGATCTAAAACGACTA
>JAABKK020011270.1:6033-22685 GCA_011634745.2 Catotricha subobsoleta
GATGTCGAAAGTTGCAAACTAATCAGGGATAAAGTTACAGGTTGGTTTGTTGATTTGTTTCGATAATAATAATAGTATTTAATAACTGAACGTACTAAGTATGTAGGTTGTAGGTATATCGTATTTAAAGAGATATAGACTGGAGAATAATAAAATTTCTAGAAAACACTAGCAATACCATTTAGAAAGCAGAAAAGTTTAAGTTTAAAGAATAAAAAATAAGAACTTTCACTGTTATTGCTTTTCATTACGTGACGACAACATTTTCATTAATTAATGTATTCTTTTTTTTGTGTTTTCCATTTTCTTCTTTATATTCACGCATACCAAAAGGACAAAGTTTGGGCTATGGTTTTGTCAACTATAACCGTGCTGAGGATGCTGATAAAGCTATAAATACATTAAATGGTCTTCGTCTGCAAAATAAGACAATTAAGGTAATTTATATTCTGGAATTTTTTTTTTTCATTAAAAATACCTACCTGTAACGATTTCATTTTGTGAAATGGTGTTAATTAACTAACGGACGGGTGACGATAATAAGATAATACGTTTTTGCTTTTTTTTTATTCTTTATTTTTATTTAAGGTAATTAAATTACGGTTTAAAACCATCATAAATTTAATAAAATGTAAATCATAATTGATTTAATTTTAATTTGTATATTTTAATTGATTTATGCACGCTCGAAACTTTTTTTGTGCTTGTTGAAAATGAGCGAATTCCAAAATTATTGTATTATTTAAAGCCTGAATTTTCCTTCAGTTAAATTTTTATATTTCCTTGTTGAGTGTCTGTCTATTAAATCCATTTTATTACATTTTAATCAAAAGTTCGCTTGTATTCATTTATTTCAGACTATTGTGGTATTTTTTATGTTAATTATAGAAATACACAATACCTACAATAAAATGGAGTAGATTCAATTAATCAATTTTATGTCCAAATGTATATATATTTTTTTATTTTTATTTTTACATCGTCTATCTATTATAATTACATTTTATTTTGGTCCCTGTGCTTGAGGGTATATTGCCTAAATAATATCTAAAATTTGAATAAGTAATTGTGAAGAAGAGATGGAACATTTTCCGTTAGCTTTTTACTATAACTGAAGAAAAGGAAGTCGAATACCAATATTATGTGAAAGGTGAATGACACTGATGGTAATCGGCATTTTGAATTTGTTTCGGAAGAATGAAGATGCTTCGATAAATATAGCTTTTATTATTTTCTTTGAAAGTAGCAAATGTCATTGAGGTAAACTCATTTTATGGTTTACAAAATGACGATTAACAAACACATTAATTTAATATTATCTCAATTATTGTTAGTTATACACCAGAGATTAGGATATTATCATTTTATACAGTAAATTCACATAATAATAAAAATTTTAACAATTTATATAAATCGTTTCGCTTTTTCCACATTTAAATTCAATTCAGGTCTCATTTGCTCGACCCAGTTCAGAAGCAATTAAGGGAGCCAACTTATACGTTTCTGGTTTGCCAAAAAATATGACACAACCAGATCTGGAATCATTATTCAGTCCCTATGGTCGTATAATTACATCTCGGATCTTATGCGACAATATTACAGGTAAGAAATTTATATATCAAGAAATTATCTATTATTGTTTCATTTGAAATATTGTATATTCGTACTTTTGGGGAAATCATTCACAATTAGAACAACGATATGCTATAAGTGAAGCTTTGTAAAGCTTATAAGATTTCCGAAAAATTTATTTTAAATCAAAAAATAATAAAAAATGAAATTTTCTGGATTTTTATATTTGATTATATCAATTTGTTATTTTGCGAATGTAAATTGATATTTTATTTAGAGAATTTTTTTTTGAATGACTGATAAAACATTTGAATAATGAAAGAAGTAAATTAAATAATTTTTTGTGAAAAGTTTTTTATTATTTTTTGCAATCAAAACCAATTGATTTAAAACACACTGACGATTCTAACAATCAACATAAAAAAAAGAATTAATTTAACAAAAATTGATTGTTTTCTGTATTTTAAAAGTAGAATGTGATGTGATATAAAATATATTAAATTTAGAATTCATTATTATTGAACAACAACAACAACAACAAAACATGGACGACAGAAATAAAAAGAATAAAAAATACATATAATTTACATACTTTTAAACTTTATTTATTTTTATTTTTTATTATTTTCTTTTTTCAAGTACAACATATTGTTTCTGCAGGCGGAATTGATATATCGGGTACGTACGTTCGTTATGTATATACCTTTACTATCTCACCCACCAAGCTATTACTATTAAAAAAAACACACAATTTTAATTGTAATATAAAGCAAACCATTTTTTTTTCTCTGTTCTGTTTTTGTTTTTTGTATATTGTTTTTTATGTTTTAATTTAGAAACAAACCCTCTAACACCCTTTCACCTGCACCCATATAACAAAAACTCACTGTGCTTTTTTATTATATTTTTGGTCGTCTCATATTTCATAAAAATAACATTTCTATATTAAAAAATTTAAAATTTGTGATTCTGTATGTGTGATTTTTTTTTTTTTTTTTTTTGTAAAAAGTCTATGCATTCTCTTCTAACTTTTTTTTTTTTATTTTTTGGCTCTGAAATTTACAGTATCAGCATTTACATGAATGATATTATAGGAAAAATTCATTTTACATATTCGTTCATTTATCAGATAGTCGAAATTACCATATTTTTTTGATTTAGTTTTTCCACCTGTCCCCCTTTTCAATATAACTGTGCGCTGTGCTATGTATTTGTGATTATTGTGTGAATTTGTGGCAAAATCATATCACGTACAACCGCTATCTTTAACATTTTTATAACTTAATAACTATATAGTTGAGATTAATATTATTTTGCACCATGTGTTAGTTGTTTTTGACTGTTTTGTCTGTTATGTATATTTTCTACATAATCTATAAAAGCTAGGTAAATGTAATTTCAATTTTTTTGTACATATATGTATAGGTATAATTGTATATAATATATATGTTTTATTTTATTTTTTTTGATAAGATTTCAATGTATTTTACATGTTGTTGATTTATTGTACACACAGTGAAAATGCAGGTATTATAACCACCAGCTTTTCATCAAGATAATATGATTTATGGTTTTGTTGTTGTTATTTTCGTTTGCAATTGTTTCGCTAGAATCACTTGAAACTTTTATCAAACTTTACGATAAAAACTTTTGAAAAAGTGAAGAGAAAATGCTATGCGTACATATTTTTACATTTCACTTATCTTCAACCAAAACAAATAGATAAAAAAAATACAAGACTTTCGGAAAATGAATTGAGTTGTATTAAAATAATAAATAAGAGCGCCAACCACCAAATGAAAATTAATTTTGAAAGTTTAAACTTAAAACTAAAAGTTTTTTTTTTGGAAATTAATATTCTATGTAATTTGGATTGTGCAATTTATTTTTGCTTCGAAGATTATGGTAATTCTAAAGTTGAATTGCGGAAACCTTTTATTTCAACTTTTATTATTAAGAGTGGTTTATCCGTTCCACCATTTCACCATTTTTAGTACATCAGTATAAAGCGTAAATGAGTGAATCTTATTATAGCATACATTCATACATATCTGCTCTTCTGCATCTATTTACTCACCCACTAATAATTTAATAATAATAAAAATACATTTTCATTTATATATACGGCTTTACGGCTTTATTCAATTTCAAAATCCATTTCGTTCTCAATTATCACACTCTTTTAACAGGTTCGCACATCACAATTATTTATATAAATTGCATTAAATCATGAATTAATTTCATTTTATGTGAAAAGCTGAAAGGCTTAAAAAGATTAAAACCAACATCATTTTAACATTTTAGAAATGTAAAAATCCAGAAAACCATTACATATTTTCAAAATTGTTTTTTATTTTCTTTTTTTTTATTTTAAACCATAGTGATGTGTTGCTTTTTAACAAATTAATTTACCATCAAGAATCGAAAATGATACCATTTTCGCTTCTCTTATTATAATAAGCGCCTATAATTTACGCCTTTTTTAGGCCTATCTAAAGGAGTTGGATTCATTCGTTTCGATCAAAGATGTGAAGCTGAACGTGCAATTAAAGAATTAAATGGCACCATACCAAAAAATTCCACCGAGGCCATAACTGTTAAATTTGCAAATAATCCCAGCAATAATAAAGCAATGGCACCATTAGCCGCATATTTAACACCACAAACAGCCAGACGGTTTGCTGGGCCAATACATCATACAACTGGACGTTTCAGGTTTTAAACAAATTTCTTAAATATTAATTTTTTTTTTTTTTTGTATAACATTTTTCTTGTAAAATATTGTGGTTTTAATAAAAAAATAATTATTTTCTATTGACGCATACACAGTTTAACATCTTCTAGATATTCACCAATGACCAATGATATATTGGCCAATACAATGATACCAACAAATACAATTAATGGTTCGGGTTGGTGTATTTTTGTTTATAATTTGGCACCGGAAACTGAAGAAAATGTTTTATGGCAATTATTTGGACCATTTGGAGCTGTACAATCTGTTAAGGTAGTAAGCGAAGTATATAAAACATTTTTATAACTATTTTATTTATAATAAGTTGTAATAATTAAATTGATATTTAACACTCTGAAAAAAATGTTCGACTATTTAGGTAATTCGAGATTTGCAAACCAATAAATGCAAAGGATTTGGCTTTGTTACAATGACCAATTATGAAGACGCTGTTGTTGCCATTCAATCATTGAATGGTTATACATTGGGAAATCGGGTGCTACAAGTTAGCTTTAAGACAAATAAAACCAAAACAAATTAAATAATTACATAACAAAATAATTTCCAGGTTTTTTTTAATTGATTTGACGTTATTTTCAATATTTTGATATATTTGATAAGATCAAAAATAATTTACATTTATTTTCATTTACTTTATTTAAAAGTGTTAAATGTAATTATTTAAAAAAACAAAAAAAAAAAACAAAAAAATGCAAAAATTCACTACAAAAAGTAGTAAGTTAAAAATAAAATCGATCATAGCCACACAATTAACTTTATGAAGCACGGGCGCCCACACAAATTGTTTGAAAAATTTAAAATTATCGTTTAACATCGTCATGATTACAATCGTTGTAGTTTATAAATTATTGTAATATTTAAATGTTCCGTACCTAATCAAATATAAAACCCGTATTTTGTGCTTTTTTCAAAAATAATAATAGTAAAATAATAATAAAATTAATTAATTAATTATTCGTGTTTCAATAAAAATTTAGAGGAAAAATATTATACATGTTTAGATAGAATAATTATGACATATTTACTAATTATTCACATTTTAACTTCGAATTGTAAAAAAAAAGAAATATATATATTATATATATTTAAAGGAGATTTTAAATTTTTCAAACACTTTTTATTGACTTTTACGGAAAGAAAACTTAATTTCACATGAATTTTTGATAATTTTACTTTGTATATTTTCATCAACGAGACAATGGCATTAGCCCAAGATCATTGCTAATAAATCCGCCTGATCGATTTTATTTTTAACAAATTTAGTTATTAGTAAACAGAGTTAAAAGGTACTTGTATGTCATTAAGAAATCATCAATTCATTAATTCATAAAATAAACATTGACGTTGTGAGCACTCTGTTGTTAAGCACTCGACAAAAAAAAAATCATTTTAAATATTTTCTTGAAATTATATAATAAATATGATTTCGTTAGAATGTACACGTCCTTTTAACTCAATTAGGATGAACTATTCTAGTCTCGATAAAAATTAAGTTATTGATAAATAAGAAAAATAAACCAATAACAACAAAAACACCACATTTGTGCTGTACAAACACAAAACAAAAACAAAATTATGAAGAAAGCTAAAAACATACAAATTTATATTAACTAGAAATAAATATTTTAAGAACTAGTGTTTATTCAGATATCTAAATTATATAAAATCATAACAAATGAATTGCAATTATGACAACTAACAACAACAATGAACATTTTTATGGAAAATCAAATATTACGAAATTTTATAAACAAAAAAGAAAAAAACAAGAAAAAAAACAACAAAAAAAAAACGATTTACTTGTCGTTTATCATTCAAAATTATAAATGGTATAAATTAAGAATCATTTACAATTTCATAGAATTTTATACGCAATTTTGAAGAAAACAAAAAAAAAACAAAAAACAAATAATTTCAAATCAATTACCAATTTGCTTTATTTAGAGACGATCTAAATATTCAGTAAAAAATGACTTTTTCATTTGTTTCAATTATTTATGGTTTCATATTTCTTACTTTCATTGATTTAAATAATTTTTCTGAATAATTTTATTAAATTTATTGAAATTATTAATTTTATTTTTCTTGTATTATTAACGATTATCTAACAAATGTCCAAGACACGATAATTCACCAATAGTTAGAAATGGAGAGTTCAAAATGGCTTTGAAATTTTGAAAATCAATTTCTGTTCAAGGTTCATATAATAATAATCATTCGTGTGGACTTTTTGTTTTGTTGTCTACCGACACTAATCTAACCATTGGACTTTAGTTCTTTAAGTTTTATAAATATCTTCTGTATAAATGAAAATTAGAAAAACTTTGCTGGGAATTGTGCAATTAGAAAAACAATATATGTATAAAATAATATGAAGATAAATTCTTCTGCAGTATGAGTGATCTCAATCATAAACTCTATTTTCTTCTTCAACAACAAAAAAAAGAAAAGAAAAGAAAAGAAAAATGTGATTTTTAAGCAGAGTATAATATGTCCTATTTGAATCGAAATTCTGAACGTATTTCTTATACCACAAGAGAATTAAAAAAGATTCATACAAAATAATATTAGACACTTTTTATTTACCAACATAATTTAAAAATATTTTAGTAAATTATCATTATTAATAATAATTATGTGACGCTTTTAATTTATTTGTGTTTCTTTAAATATTATTTTGTTAAAATGATTTACTTATAAATAATTTCATGAATTTATTTTTGTGTTTATTTTTCATTTGATTTTTTATTTGAATTAAATTACATTATTTTTTATTGAATTGAATATTATGTGTTTTTTTATTTTTATTTTTTTGTACTTTTTTTTTTTTGTATTATTATTTATAATTAATTCTTTCTAAGGAATTGTCATTTTGAATGGCAAACTATATCTTAATTTAGCGTAGATAGAATCATTTCATCATGGATTCTTGACTGCATTAGATGCATGGATTTCAAGCAAATGATGTATTAGCAGAACAATATTATAATAAAATTATTATATTCAGTATTTTAGCATCCAGTTAACTAAGCTCAAGCAATCATATCGAATTATGTTGAAATGACTATCGTCACCGAATAATGTAATCGTTAAAATGAAAATAAATAAGTATAAATGCGACGACCAAGCATATAAAATGCTGTTATTCGTATAATAGAAAAGTGAACATTTAATCTAGCACATTCATTGATAACGTTTGCAATTGTAAATTAAATTAAAAACAAACAAAAAAAAGCAACAATATATATAGAAAATAAGTCAGTCATGTTGAATCATTACTTTTTGATCGGTAACTATTCAGTGGTTTAGATATAGATTCCGTATACATTATTATGATTAAGAAACATTCTATCACTAAGCAGACTTATTATTTAAAATGTAGATCGAAATTAAAGAAGACGTCCCACATTTAAATGGTGAATAATGGAAATTAATCGATATTTTACAAATTTATAGAACTGTTTTGTGTATGTGAATTTTAAATGATTTTCTTTTAATTGTTATTTGTCTTGTAAACGTATCCATTTTTTAATAACAAAATAAACTAAATATATATTCATCTATTCGTAGCAACATAATATGTGTGACATCTAGATACTTAATTGTGATTAATCAATAACTTAAGAAACGTTACTATTATTAAAAACAAAAACAATAATTGAGTAAAAAATAAAAATTAAAAAAAATATATATATATGGTGCTTCATAACAATATAAAATAAAAATATTTACTGAAAATTTGAAAACTTACAACAAAAATGAAAATAAAAATAGAAAACAACAACCCAGAATTAAATCAACAATCGCACTTATAAAAAATATTGGTTCGATTAAATACAAAATCAGTAAATTTTCAATTTGAATTTTTCAGAATTAATTCAATTTCGAAATGAATAGTTAATTTACAGCAAATATCGTTAATAATTTATGCACTCTAGTTAAATCATTTTTATAATAGAAAAGTTTATTAATATTATTTCTATTTAAAATGTAAGAGAAAGGTTATTTCATAACTTGCAACAGATGTGATCGCTTGAATGTCAACCTTAATGATTAGGTATATAATAAAATTAGAGATAGGAAGAGAAAAGCAAAAGGATGCCGTTTGATTTTCTCTTTAGAAATTAGTAAAATGGAGAATACCACAGGACAGTCGTTCATTATTCAAAATTTTTAAGTCAAGTATATATGTATTGGTATACTTATTGTACTTATTCTGTCTTCTGAGATGATTGGAGAGAAAATCTTGATTTTTATATAGATTTAAGCAATTAAAATCTACTTAAAAAGTCAAAATATATGTTATGGTAAATTAGAGATAAGTTATCTAGAAAATTATTTTGATTAAACAAAATGTTACACGATATTTGGTTGTGAGTTGAAAAAAAAATGCTTTAAATGCAATGAGGGATAAAATTCGATATTATGAAAATGTGAAATAGTTTGGAAATTTTATATAAATTAAAATGCGAATATTAAAATACTTATTATTGTGCCCCCCTATTGGGGTGATTATATAAAAGTAAGAAAACACATCTCTTTAGGTACATTTGCGAATGCGCACAGGAATTCCGTCTACTTATAAATAGGTTGGAATTTAGACTGATTCTTCTTATTAAATGAGGAAATAAATTGTTAGTTTATCATAAATCTATCAGTTTTATTACAGCATCAATTTCATATTTCATTAAATACGGCTTTTAATTTGCAATAAAACGAAAACACTTTAACGCATGTAGATTTTTGTTAATAGTTTTAATTTAACTCAAGCTCGTAATCTCTTCTGTTATATTGACACTGACAACATGTACAAATTAGCTATTTCAATATTCTATTTGGTGTATAAATTCCACAAATGAACAGCAAAGCTATATCGGCAACACATAAAAGAAAATACGAGCTATTTATTTTATGAGATCCTTTCTTAGGTACAATAATAAATATCCGTATTATATAAAAGCTCGAGGAATTAGATTGATGTAATTAATTGTGAAAGTATATAGAAATCGTTTACAGATCGTTGGTCTACTTCAATCACATAGTTAATTTAATTTATATAAGAGTGTCATTACAAATATTTGCTTAAATAATTTCTCTAATGCCATTAATAAAAAAATAAATTGCGTAGTTTCAAATAATTATATATATATATAAAAAAAAAACAACAATAATAGAAAAATATAATCAGTATATTGAGACTAGGAAAGAGACTTTTGCGTTTTATACACATCCGTATTCAAATATGTATTTGTGTGTAATATATTTATGTATGAAACACTAATAGTTACACATATTATACAAATATTATTCTGAAAACCAATTAGCAATGTAAGTAAGAAATAAGTTATTCCTGAATAATAAATGCGAAATAAATTTTCAAAAATTCCATAATTTCTGAAAAATTCAGGAGACGGTACTGGTATTTTACATAAATATAGATTGAATTGACCTAATACTATATAATGAATAGTTAATGATAATGATGACCTAAAACTATGTAATAATTATATATAATAATTATTATTATAAATAAAATAAGAAAAGAAAAACGTAAAACGCTTAATGTTCGTCTGTTAAAGAATTTGAGAGGTCATTTATGGTAAAATCTGTAAAAATTATGATCCATAGACATGTGAATAAGAATATATGACACATATATTTGTCATAAAGTTTTGTTTATTTTTTTTTAATGATTTAATGAAAATTTCAGACGGTCGTGATTGTTGCGTATACCAAATATGTATATGATACATTCATTATTTTATCATGATAAATGAAAATCAAAAATCTAATGCAAAATCACAAATTATCCTAACAGGACGAAATGGTGAAAAGATATTAAGGACAGTAAAAAAAAATTATCGAAATAGTTAGTAGCGGCATTTTTCATTCTATCTCAAAAAAAATAAATAAATAATAAGTTAACGAAAATTGTGAACTATTTATGTGTAAACTAAGATAAGCTAAAGGGTTATTTATATATAAAATCAGTATTAAAATTAAATAAATAAATAATAATTGAAAATTATGAAAAATGCAAAAATCTGTAAAAAGAAAAAAAAATCATATTGATAAATAAGTACTTACATTAGAGGTTGTGCTAAACTCTGAAGCGAGAGTTTAAAAAAATATCGCGCAAATAAAAATTTAATATTAAAATAAATTAACAAAAATAAAATAAAATGAAGATTTATTTAGAAATTGATATTAACCAAATATACATCATGAAATAATTACATTTTTAAGAAAAATATAACAAAAATGAACCTATGATATTCAATCCATGAATTCATTTTGTGCATTTCCGAATCAATTATTATAAATGGAACGCAGTGCAATCCTATTAGAGAAATAATAATATTTTATAGATTATAAAATTTTTGTTTGGTAACGTACATTGTAATTAAATTCTTCAATAAAGTAATCTATACCTTATTAAATAAAAAAAAAAACAAAAAAAAAAAAATGAAAAGTATGTTAACATTTTAATAAAATCCAAAATTCAATCATTCTTCAATTATGAAGAATACAAAACGACAACAACATAAATCATAAATCAATTTTAAATAATATTTAAATTAAAAATACAATTTTTAAAATCGGTTAGATTTAGTAGTCCTCTGTAGCTAAATACTCTGAAATCTGTTCAAAGTGGTGCACATTTTAAATGAAATCAGTTTTAATTGTTTCAAGGCCCTTCCATCCTTTCCATGTCTTCCTAAGTCTTTAGAGTGAACACTTTGTGATTTGTGAACCGTTGTGAAGATTTCTCTACAGCCTTTTTCCTTTAAAACCCGACCGATCGAGTCACTTTGAACAGTTTTCTCAGTAAAAAAAAAAAAAAAATTAATATAAATTCGTAACAAAACATCATCATCATGTGAGCAATATAAAAATAATTATCTTAAAATAAAAATTGTAATAATTATCTATCTATCTATATGAAAATTTATTATGAAAAAAAAAAAAAAATTTTATACAAAAATATTAATAAATAAACAAAACACACCAAATATTTAAAATAAAAAAAAAATATGAAATTATATTAAAAATATATACAATATTTATAATTAATAAACATATAATTATACACGAGTAAATGGTGCACGACGAATCTGAAGGATAATTCGTATAGAATTATAATATATACACAAACCTTCAAGACTAGTACTATAGTAAAGACTGAATTTTTCTTTTTAGGAAAGAACGGAATACGAATGAATTTCCATAACTAAATTGAACATTTTCTTTTACCTTTGAACCGTAAATTGAACCTGATTTAATTTCATCATTATTTACATGAAATCGTTTCTAACATGTAATTGAAACATAACAAAATCTTAAAAATGAAAACACTGGACAAAAATATTCTCATGGACGCATATTATGAGCGTTCATTTTACTGATAAAGAATATTTAGATAGTTTACCAATATTAAGATAATTCACGAAAATAAATAAATATTTAAAACATAACGATGATATAAATGTTATTCTGTTATATTTCTTCACATTGTGAGTAATAAGAGTTGAATTTCATGTAAAAAAAATTATGAAAAGCATTTTTTTTTTGTTCAGTTTCACATTAAAATTTAGTAACGCTTACTGAAACACATTAAAATTCATTTATGACTCGTCTTGTTCTTTCTAAAATAAAGATAATTTTAATAAAAACAAGCTGCCAATGGATTGCTACACTACTTCATTTTTTTAAGAATGTTACCAAATGACAAAAAAAAATGAAGCAAAATGCGCACAAAATATGTTTTTTAAAATCCGAAAACACATTAAAATCCAAGAATATGTTTTTAAATTATAAAATAAATCCAGTTGGTATAAAAATCAAGTTTGATACTTTAATAGTTTATTCTAAGAAGGGGTTAACCGTTTAATTAACTTGTATTTGTATTCGGAATATCCTTGTGAGTCAGTGTGAAAGAAAACACTTAAATTAGAAATAAAAATGGTGTATTCTACCTTTTCAAAGTGAAAAGTTCAGTGCTTGAAAAGTGCAACTAATTATACAAAAAAATTGAAAAAGAAAAAGATTAATTATTTTAAGAGATGGTTTTTTAAGAAATATCTGTAAATCTAATACCAAAAAAAAAAATATTAATATAAGTGCAGTGAACAAGCAAGTCATATAAAATTTATTTCACTCCGTAACTCATTTAAATTCGAATAAATTCTTTACGCTATTTTTATTTGTGTATTTAAATATATTAGATCAAGAATGAACATTAAAAGGACATAAACATAAAAAACAAATATTATTTTTATAGCCACCATTAAAATAATACTGAAATATGGAATCTATAAAAATACTCATAACCGAAATTTATCCTTTTTTGTGGATTCTATACACTTTTTTTGTTTTCGGCGAAATTAAGTACATATTGAATTGTGTTGTTAAAATATAACTTTAATTTAACAAAAAAAAAAAAGAAGAAGAAGAAGAAGAAAAGACCTAAAAACAGATTGCTCAAATATTTACAAAGAAATCGTAGCTATTCCGCCTCGATACCATTACGCACATTATCTTCTATTCCATTTTAAAACAGCATAAATTATTTAGCGATAAATTTTAATTATTTTCTACAATCAAACAAACAAAATATTTATAAATGTGTAAATTATAAAGTTGAAAAGAAACAATATAAGAGAGAGTCTGGCCTAAAGATGTTCCATTTATTAATGACGTATACATTTACATATAAAACATATAATATATATAATAAAATAACAAACAGGTAAAGGAAATTTTTACAACGATCGAAAACTTCGTCTTTAACTTAAAACAGAGAAACAAATAAGTAATTAAAAATGAAAAACAGTTTGAAATTATATATCTGTACTTTACATAATATTAATTATAATTATGATATAAACACGTGCAAAACTAATTAAATGTATAATATTAAAATTTGTAATCGCCACAGAATGTAATACAATACAATAAAAAAATTGCATTACAGATACATCAATAATCAAATGTTTAGAAGCAGCTGAAAAAAAAAAGTCATAATGAAATTCTTTTTAAAAAATAATTTTGTTTGGATTTTATAAGAATTATTAAACTTAATCATCATTTAATACATTTTATTTATGGAAACTGTGTACTAACTACTACACAATGTATAAATATCGAGAATATTTTTTAATAAAAAATTTATTCTATTTGTCCAAATAACTACTGAAAAAAATGTAAAACAAATAAAAAAAAAAAAAAAAAAACTACTTAAATCATAAACCTGAAAGAAAATTATTATAATTAATAATGTCTATAAATTATTATACAATTTTATGTAGTTCAATGTATTTTATATTTACTTATGTGTTGGTATTTGCAACCAAACAATATATATATGTATGTATTATAAAAATATATATATATTCTAGACTAAATTCATTTTACATATATTTTTTTTTTCATTCTTCTTCTTTTATTTTATTAAAAAAAAAACGAACTATTTTCAAATCAAAAGCAAATCAGCAAATCAGAAAAGAGACTGAAACACTGTAAGATAACATGCATTAAAGCAATATACCGGATGGCTGGAATATTGATTTATTTAATTTGTTTGTATTTGTGAATACGATTCAAAACGTTTTTTAAAACTGTTCCAGGAGCTACTTTGCAATTTTTTAATCTTATAGAAAAAAATAAAATCAATTAATAATAAAAGAAGAAGAAATGGAAAACAAAATGTAAGTAAAAGCTCATCTATATATCATTTGGCATATAATTAATTAAATTAATTACAAAAATAAATATTTACTTAAAATAATAAATAATTAAAAATATATATATTTACGTTTAATGTCGATGTTCGTTCTTACATAATTAATTAAATTATATTTCAAAGAAAAAAAATAGAAGAAGAAAAGCAACCAAAGAATAATAATAATAATAAAAAAAAAAAAAAGAAAAAAAAACACTAAGCATAAATTAAATGTATATTTATTACAATTAAATATTAATTAAATTAATATTATTAGTTTATAGTTCATGAAACAACACAAAATATTATTCAAAGCATAATTATTATATTATTATAAATTAAATTAAATTAAATTAAATTAAATTAAATTAAATTAAATTAAATTAAATTAAATTAAAACAAATAATATATTATAAATTGTTCGCATCTCTTTCTATATTGCTTATATTTTTCGTATAAATGGTTGAATCATAATTAATTATTATTAAATTATATACATTTTTCTTCTTAAATATAAATTATTAAAAATTATTGAATTATTATCTTAAATGAATTTATACATTTAATATAAAACGTACGAGTGAAATTTTTATTTTGAAGACATATAGTTATAATTAATTTTCAATAAAGGAAAACATTCGGTAGTAGAAAAAATTATGTAAAATCAACTAGACTTGTTCTTCTAATTATATTTATCTAAATAAACTTTTCGAAAATAGTAAATACAGATATTGGGTAGTAGTTTTATGTAAAAAAAAAATTAATATAATTGAGATAAAATCAGTCAACATTTTTGAAACAAGCATCAAAAAAAAAAATACATCGTTTGAATATGAATTAAAAATATGTTTTCGTCTAAAAACTTTACTCAACAATTTAATAAGAAATTAATATAATTATAATTAAATATTATAAATTAAACATGCGAGTAGATTACATAATGGTATTATAATTATTATTAATAAAGATAAATGTCAGTCAGTATTTTACAAGAAATATCATAGCCATTACATTTGTGTGTGTATGTTTCTTTTTCCAAATTGATCAATTTTGATTCTTGGTTTTTAATTTTCTTTTCTGTTTTATTTAATTCTACATTTTAATTGAAAAATACATGAAAATAAAATTTTAAAAAAAACACCATCAATTACAATAACTAAAAGAAAAAAAAAACATTTTATATATATAATTTAATTTTAAATTTGTGATATTTAAGACGAACAGAAAAAATGTGCATGAATCTGTAAAAGTTAAAAAACAAAAAAAAAAACAAAAATAATGAATAAAGTGTTGGAACAGTTTTTTAATCAATTAAAATAAATTAATATTTTTCTTATTAATTTCTTCGCCTCAGGCTATAATCGAGGTATATCCTTATTTTCTGTTTTCTCATTACCTTGAGGTAGGTAAAACCTTTGTCTTCAAAAGGTGAGATGTGTAGGTGCTTCCATTAACGAAATTTGAAATATCAAAGTATTTTAATCTATTGTTAAGACATTTCTTAGAATTTATTATTTTAATTGCTAACAATAATTGATCGACGTATATAAGAAGTTGAAATTAAAAAAAAAAAAAAACTGATTATTTCTTAAATGTGAGTTTGGTTGTTTGGTTATATCTCGAAAGAGGAATATAAAATAAATTATATGCCGAAAACTTTCCCATTCCTAACAACTTTTTTTACAAAGCCTTGTTATATTTTTTTCTTTCTTTTTTCTTTCTGATAAAACACTTCTTTGTAAGTAAAGTATGACACCTTTAGGGCAATCATATCTTTTTTTATTATGGAAAATATTACGTTTATATAAGTTTATTTCTTATGGGGTGAAATACGTTTGCGCATTTCTTTTATATTAGTAATTCTTTGTGAGTTTAATTCTACGAAAATACCCATATATTGTATAGAAAAAAAATATTAAGACAAATCTACTCAAACTCTTCTTAAATTATCTTATAGGCAAACAATTCAATAATATAAAAGAAAAACAACTGTAAATAGGATTACAGTAGTCGATTTCGATTCAACATGCCACAAAAAGACTTAACTAGCTATGTGCCGTTAGACGCTTAGAAAGAGAAAAGAACCTAAAAATATTATAAATTTTTAAAGTAGTTGCGTTCTCGTCTTTTTTTTTTAAAATAGTAAAATTGAGTAATTTGGCTTTATTTAAAAAAAAAATAAAATCCTTCAAAAAATCAAGTAAGTATTGTTGGTTTCAAATTTTGTTTTTTTCTTACCAAAAATGAAATTGTGTACCAATCCATTGACATCAATTTTACCACAAACAAAAAAAAAACAAGAAGGGTTATTATTACCATTACAAACAACTAATTTATAAAAAATAATTGAATTATATTATTCACACAATTATTATTTTAAGGTTTAAACAATTTAATTCCAATTAATGGCTGTTTTGGTTACGTTTTACTAACCTTGATTTTAACTATTCTATAGCCACTTCATATGAATTGGAAATTGGATATGTTGAATCGAAATTGGTTTAATTCATGAGAGCTTATAAATATAAAAAAAACAAGCTGCCAATAAATTGGTACAGGGCTTCATTTTTGTAGTGATGGATAGAAATGTTAAAAAATCGTGAT
>JAABKK020011281.1:0-22669 GCA_011634745.2 Catotricha subobsoleta
AAAAAAAGCATGATGGCAGCCGTTGATTGGTGGATTGCATTGCCATCAGTGCAATCGACCAATCAACGAGTGCCATCATGTTTTTTTCGCCATCTGCCATCCAGTGTAAACCCCCTGTGATAATTATACCCATGAAGTACGATAATCGTACTTTCTTGGAAGATTAAATGAACACACAGTTCGATCATCGTCAAGTACGATTATATTAGGTAGGATCATTCTAGCGTGTGTCCTATATGTGATACACAGACTATTGGTACCGATGGATACTAGTGGATTTGTGACACATATATGTGCTAAGACGAATTATAAACATTCGGCTTCATGTAGGATTTCATAGAATTCACACAAATTCAATATAATTCATTTAGAGACTCCCCTCTCTTTTAAAACTACGTAACACAAGTCGATAAAATTCACAGAAAAAAAAATCGCCTATACTTATATTAGTATAGCAAAGTCAAATATTAGGTAGCACTGCTTCTCATAAGCGTAGAAAGAGTAATAAACATAGAAGGGAGGTGTACTGCTCGCACTCATACAATTTACGTTTTTTCATGGTGTCTAGATTTGACAACACTTTTTGTATACAAAACGAAATCTGCACCGCTCACACTTATTGAAAGCACCGCTCACACTTATTGAAAAAACATTATCATGGGCAATTGGCCAATTGCCAAAATAGACACCAGTTAGAGCAGTACACCTCCCTTCTATGTTTCTTACTCTTTCTACGCTCATAAGTGCGAATGTGACAAAAGCGACCATTTATGTGAGACTTCCGGTACCATTTTTGACTCAGCTATATAAGTTTATTTTATTTAAAAATCCGTCACGTTACCAAATAAGTTACCCCTCCCTCCGTCCTAATAATCCATTGCATTTTTCAATGCTTCCCTTCCTCCTTCAGAGTGTTACGTGGTTTACAAAAGATCTCTAAGTTACCCCTGGTTTTCGTTACTATGGTTACCGTGCATTGTCACTAGAACCCGAGCTACAACCTTTTGGGTTTTGCATTTTGCGACTTTTCTTATGTAATTTTTTTTTGTTATATTCATTGCAATTTTTCACATACACACATGTAAAGAATTTTGTTAGCCAACTTTAAAAATGTGGAAAAACGTTGCCCCAAAACGCAAAACATTCTCGTACAGTTAATTTCTTACCAAAATTAGTAAACCTTAATAACTAGCGTATTAACAAAAATGAAGTCGTGTACCAATCCATTAACAGCTTGAACGCGTTTTTTATTCTTTTGCGGCTGCACCATTTGTGCTTGTCAAAACAGTGTTGCGGCTTGTCATGTGTAATCTTGACACTTTTGCATGTCGCTATAAATAAACAAATCTTGTGACTCTTGTGGCAAATTCTGTCAAATGTGACAAAAAATTAAAAATAATTTACTTATTAGCATTTCTTTTATATAAATTTACACAATTTATTAATTTTTAATGATAAAGAACACATATAATTTATTTTATATTAATTTGAATTAATTTCTTAAAAAATATTAACTTGACGTTTGACATTTGCCCGATGCGCCGCACTTGCAGCATCTAATTTGGTTGTGCAAATTGTGCTTGCCAACAGCGCCGCAAATGCTTGCAATACGAAAAAAAACGCATTTTTGTGTTACACATGTGCAGCACAATGTAAAAAAAACAGGCTTGTGTGCAAATTGTGGAAATTGTGCAGCCGCATATGAATAAAAAAACGCGCTCATATCACCTATGATTTTTTCTTTTCTTTTGACGTTTCTTACAGCGTTTTTATTACAGGAGTTATTAGCTTCTTTTGTTCAATTAAGGACACGCTACTATTAAGTTCGCATATCTCGGTCTCCTTCTGATTTCCTATACTATAATCATATCGTTGATTGATCCAAAAAAGTTACTCTACTGCTGTTACAGAGTCGTTTGGTGCGCATATAGTGTGTACTGTTGTCCGATATTTTTCCGAAAAAAGTGTGCACCATAGAATAAAAAAACACTTCAGTGCGCGCACTTTTCATACACCGCACTGAAAGTGTAATAAACGAATGTACTCTATATAGTAATAAAAATGTGGTGTCTCGAGTTATAGGTCATCTATTTTGCCAAAATGTGGCAAAATGTGACCAAAATGGCGGCTTCTGCGCCATTATATATTAAATATTTTCTATATTTTTTTTCTTTCTAACTTATGGAGATTGATACGATGCGCAGAAGAAGACGAAATTTGCGTAGTCACGGTATAATAGATGAACTATAGTAATCTTACTAACTATCGTACAATGTTAATGGGTACATCGTACATAGTATGAACTAGCCTTAACTTTTCGGATATTCATATTTGACGTTTGCAATTATTTTGTTTTAGGAGAAAAGTCTCAGATTAAAAACAAATATTTCATTGTGAAAAACAAAAAAAATCATTAATATTTTAATTTCAAATATTAAAAATTGGGAAAATATTTTAATCATTTTATATTACGAGAATTAAAAACGAATAATTTATAAATGTAAAGTGAAAGAATACATAGGCACAGCAAGCAGTAAAACAAATTAATTGTAAAAAATTACAAACAGCTAAAAATTTATTTAATTATACAAAGGCTGGAGTTTTTGTCCAACTTTACTTTTATAATCAAACAATGATTAAATAACTAAAAAGAGGAATTCCAATTATCTGAAACACAAGTTTCAATAAGACTTATTTCAACGATAAAAAATCACTTAAATGCTGCTCAAATAATGGCGTCAACAATCACAATAACTGATCACAGTATGGAAAATTTAATTGAATATCAACATGAATTGGAACACAATAATATTGAGTTGATAAATTCATCAAGTGTGTTGTCAGAAGAATCGTCTCAATTATCTCAATTACAAAACATAAGTAACATAAAAGATAAAGATTCAACATTGCCACCTGTTACAGATGATTTAATTAATTTATACGATAGTTATAATTTGTATTTGATAAATGAAGAAGTGGTTTACACTGAACCGGTATCATGTGAAGTAACAGCATCTGTCGAAACCATAGCACCACCAAATGAAGATATAAATTTTCAAGAACAATATGAAATGAGAAAAGTAGAAGATCGTCCAAATGAAAGTTTGGACATTGATGTTGAAAATGATGGAACTTTTAGTTTTGCAGGTAAATTGATATCAAAAGACATTTGACACGAAATTTTATAGCTAACTTATTTTAATATTTTTATTTTTTTTTTGTAGAGGAATATATTTCAGCAACTGAAAATTTGTATCATCGTTGCCTATTTTGTGACAGTTATTTTAACAATAAACTGGAATTGATTGAGCATCATAAATTTCATAAAATATGGACGTAAGTAAAAAAAACAAGTTTTTTTAATGTTGAGTTTTTGTCTTTATTAGGATATTAAACCTACCTGTAGGTGAAGTTTTTCAACAACCACCATAACCAAAACTTCAAATAAAAAACGAATATCTACTTATTACTATTTATTTCTCCTTTGCAGTTGTTCAATGTGTGAACTACAATTTAACAAAAAACCTCAACTAGAAAAGCATTGTCTAAAAATTCACAAGCTACACAATTCAAGTCATTCAAATAATTTATTTTTAAGCAAAAATTTACTTGCCGAAAATTTTTCAAATATTGATAACAGCATTGATACGTTACGATCAAAACCATACATATGTAAATATTGTAGTGTACGTTTTGCTCGCGAAAAGGCTCTCATATCACATGAACGTATTCACAGCGATGACGATAAAATCATTCAGAAATTTAATTGCAAAAATTGTAAGCAAAGTTTTGCGCGTCAACAAATGTTTGAACAACATTTTAATAAATGTTGTGAGTATAATAATACCATCACGGTTACACCTTTACCACTGAAGAGAAAATCAAAAGTAAAAAGCAATAACAAACGACGTGTTGGGCAAAAATTAGAAGAACCAATAAAAAGGATTATTGAACCGATTGCGACAAAATCAAGTACATACAAAATTCCCTGCACCGAATGTAATAAAATGTTTCCAACGAAACAGAAAATGTATCGGCACAAATGGATACATCGCAAAAAAGCATTTTCATGTGAAGTATGTGCAACCAGTTTTTTTTTACAAAATGAATTGGACAAGCATAGACTTAGCGAACATGCTGAACAAAAAAAATATATGTGTTCGGAGTGTGGCAAAAATTTTGCCAGCCGACAAGGTCTATGGGAGCATAATCGATCACATGATACAAACAATATTATTTCTTATAATTGCACACAATGCGGAAAAACGTTTACCAGTCGACAAGGATATTTGATTCACCTAAGGACACATACTGGCGAGAGACCATTTACTTGCTCGTATGTATTTTCGTTTCATTTTTGTATCGTTTATTCAATATAATTGCTTAAAACTAATATATGTAACATCTTTTTCACAGATTTTGCGACAAATCATTTCGAGACGGTGGGACCCTGAGAAAACATGTCCGGATTCATACAGGCGAACGCCCTCACATATGTTCACTGTGTGAGAAATGTTTCAATCAGAAAGTTGTAATGCGTGAGCATATACGATGGGTTCATGCATCCAATAAAATAGAATATCCTGATCCCGCACCATACTCATGTGCCTTATGCATAAATCATGCTCTATTAATGGATCGTGAAGAACTTTGTACGCACATTGTTAAACATAGCGATCAAATTGCTGCAATTAATAAAGCTAATACTAAATTGAAAAACTTATCAGAAAACGATGAAGAAATGGAAAAAAATAGCTTATCTTGTAATCCACGTGATTTAGTGTCAAATGATATCCAGCAACCAACATTAGTTGGTGTGAAATGTGATCAAAATGTTATAAGGAAAAATAGAATTATATTGAATCATTTAAGTTATAAGCATCAGCATAAAAATGATAATGAAATATTAGATAGTTTACCGTTCGCACCGGAAAATCCATTATTAAATGATATTTACATGGATGATTCTAATGAACAATTATCCGATGATTGTAATTACATTCGAACATATGATTACTTAAATTAAATATAGTTATAAAATATTTTATTACATATAAGTAAGTAATGAAAATGTATAGAGTTTCTTTGTATATGCCTAAAATATGAAATATTTGATTTATTGTATTTGGAGAAGCAAAATTCTTTTAAATATCAATTTTTTTTTTTTTTTTTTTTATAGTTTCTTTAGTATTAGTTTAATTATGCTACATAATGTGAAATTAATTTTAAATTTTATTATTATTTTTTTTTAAATAAATTGAATCTGAGATTGTCACTTACGCACAAATTCATTTCTTCTAATTTTAATTATTTAAAAGTTGTTGAGTGAAGCGATCTAACCATACTTACGAGGGGGTGGTGTAATTACCCCATGATATAAAATTATTTATTAAAATAAATAAATATTAAAACTTAGAAATTCCCTTTTTTTTATTCAGAATTTCATTATCCGGAACGGAATCACATAACATTAAAATATTATATAAAAATACTTTGTGTATTGGAGATGTCGTTACCGATGCTGTAACGACATTGCTACAAAATTCACTCTTTCAATTTTACTACCATAAAATAAAAGTAATAACCATATTATCTCTACGTTCAATTGGGATACATTAAAACTATTTTTAAGTCTTCGCTAGTTAATAAATTAATATTTTAAGCATAAAACAAATTATATATTAGAGAATTAAATCAAAGAAAACATGATAAATACAAATTGACATTGCAATGTCCTTTAACCAAGATTGGACAAATGTCAGAAATTACACTCAGATATTGCCATGCGAATTGCTGAATGTATAGCAATTCAAAATAAAACTAAGTATTTGTAAATATTAGCATGTTCCATGATTCATTTCGTATATTGTATGTTGCTGTAAAATGTCTGAAACGTAAGCCCATATAGCGTAGATACAAATTTTCATTATCTTTAAATCCTCTAATTCCATTGGTGTATTTTTGGCCCTCTAAGTGGATTATACTAGAATTATTTTTTAATTTATGCGCGAATTCAATGTATGCTATTATTGATGAAATGGCCATAGATGGTGATTTTAATTTACCGTCAAATTATTCATGAATTAAATAACCATATTTATAATTTTTTGATGCGCTTATTATTGGAACTAGTGAACTACACAAATTTGGAATTGTCAACATTTGTCAACATTTTTATCATATTTCTTTCATTCTTTTTTATATATTTTGATTGAATCGCTTTGATAACACTACGAAAGGTAGCAAATGAATATAGAAAATATCAAAACTAAACCTGATGAAATTTCACAAAAAAAAATTATGAAAAAAGACCAAATATGTAAAAATGTGTTTACCTTAATTTACAAAATTCGATTTATATACTGCATATTTTTTACGGTATCTTTGCAAAAAAAAAAAATGGTCACATTTTCAAATTTGCTCTAGAGAATTCTAGCACTTACTTTTCACTGATTTCTTTTCTCCTTTATTTTCATTAAAAAAAAAAGTATTCCAGAGTTATTCAATTGAATCAGTTATACTTATAACTAAATTTTAATTTTCAGTAATACATATTACAATTTTATAAAATATAAATAATACATATTGTATTAGATTATACATTATTTATTACTTTCATAACTATCGCTATTTTTCTCTTTTAAAAGATTTTTTTTGTTTTCTTTTTAAATAAAATTATTTGAAGAAAAATATTTTCAAATATATGAGTAAAATTAAATAAAAAAAATTATTAAAAAAATATAAAATTCCAGTACGTATACTTCAATTTCTTGATTTAACTTAATTACTTTCGTACAATTATTTATAAATTAAAATTCAATTAAGCATTATTAATTATTAAGGTACAAATGATTACTTCAAAATAGTGTTTTTAAAATAAAATAATTATAATTTTTTTTGTAGGTATAAAATAAAAATATCTAATTGCATGCTTATAGGGTATATGTAATTTCAGACGGTATTAACCAGAACCTGTTTTAAGGAAATCAAATTATTTTATTGCACATATTGATCTGCTGCATCTGAATAGAAAAAGATATAAACTTGGTTGAAATTGATTTTAAATTTATTTTTGTGTATCTACGAATTTTGATGTATTAATATTTATTGATGATTGGTAATTTTCAAAGTTATTAGCGGAAACTTTTGTTTTCAAAATCTATCTCAACCAAGATTTTATCTTTTTGCATTCAGACGCAGTAGGTCAAAATGTGTTAAAGAACAATTTCCTTAAAACAGGTCCTGCCATTAACATAAAAATAGGTGTGTGTAAAAAAATAAATGGTAAATTAATTTGATGGCTATCTATATTGCTCTTATTCTCAGCATTAAAATTCAACTCTTAATTCTATGTAAATCATTTAAGAATGTATTTTTCTTTTTTTTCGTTTTCTTTTCCTTTGGTTTTTTCATCTCTTCAAAGGACAAAGATTTCTGTAATTTATTGGCAATATTTTCAAATTCACGAATTTCAGTTTTTCGTTTATGAGGATCATCTTCATGTTTGACTTCAACAAAATTAATACCGGCCTTATGTAAATGTCTACTTTGAATTTTCGTGATATTTTCAATAACAACTTTAAATTTTTTATTTGGCCGTTTCTCGATTTCGTTTTGAATCTGTTTGGCTAATTTTCCGTGTCGCAATTTTACTCCATCATCGCTTGAATCATCATCACTAAAATCATTTGCATCTTCATCGTCAATCGGAATTGAATTTGTTGATGTTGTTGGCGGTATCTCGATATTTCGTTTACGTTTCTTCGATTTGTCTTCTACTTTAATAAGATGCTTTTCTTTTGGTTTCTCATCTTCGTTGGCAGTGAAGATGCGACATTTCTTTTTTTGTTCGAAACCGGAAACTATGGGTATCAAAATATCTTCATCAATAATAGAATTTTTGGCCTTTCTATGTCGTTTTCTATGTTTTTTATGCTTTTTCTTTTTAATAGTTGTTGATGTTAATTCAACGCCATGCAAATTATGAATTTTTGATGAATTATATTTTTGCTTTACTTTTTCCAAAGAGTTTTCTGTGACTAAATTGTCTAGCGTTAACGCAAGTTCCTCGTCTATAGCATTATGTGCTTTCCTTTTCTTTTTTGACATATTGTGTATTGAATAATCATCTTCATTTATTAGCCCCGGTAGATCACATTCAGCTAAATCATTATTATTGTCTTCAGCTATTGGAATACTAGTTACTTTATTCTCCGAGTGCTCTTTTTGTTTCCGCTTCTTCTTTTTTTTCTTATTGTCAACTTTTACCCAATCTTTGAAAATCTAATAAAGAAATAAAAATCAATGTACATTTTTCTTTTGTATTGATCGACTTAAGACGCTATTCTATTAGTTATCAAAATAATTACTGATTGTGCGGATTCTGAACAAAAACCATTTGTATATTTTTCTAAAAGTTGACGTTCTTGCGTCTCAATTCGACTTAGCTTACCACCAAGTGATAATCCGTGTCGGGCGCCTCTGTTTCAAATTGAATTCACCAAGTTTTGTTAATAAATATAATGCACAAATTGAAAAGAAAAATAATACTTATGAGCTGTTCGTCCACCACAAGCCTTGAACAAATCATCATCGGACACCATATTTGAAAAAGCTACCATTTTCGATTCCGCAATTTGATTGCCATTATCATCTTTTCCATCTTTATCTCTGTTCAAGGTTGTTTTGCTTTGAACAAATGATCCATAACCTGATTTATTTTTTACGTCTTTCTTAAGTGTTTTCAGTGAATAACCTTTCGTTGTAATCTAAAATATTAAAGGATTTTAAATTAATTAAGTGAAAGAAAAATAATTATAAAATGTCTTACCTCCACCGATTCACCACTTTGTAATGATATTGTGACATCATTGTTATCTGTTGTTCCAATATCAATGTTTCTGGCCGCATTATTATAAGCATTTTCCCACCAATGGTTTGTGAATTCATCAGCTTTGTCATGTCCGAGACCAGCATTATCAAATTTCAAATTTACTTTAACCGGCTTTGCGATGCCATCCGAATTTTTACCAATTCCTTGACCTGAAAAATGAGTTTAAAAACAGATTAAGTACAAATTGTATTTACTTGGAAGAAATTATTGAATAATAAAAGAAAATTCATTTTAAATATAGTTTGTTAACAGATGTTAAATTTAAAATATATAACATTCCCGAAAAAAAAATAACTCATGTATATAAATGATTTTTTGAACAATTTATAAATTAAGTTCTGTGATCCTAAACTATTATTTAAAAATGAAGGAAAAAAGTAAATAATGCTTATCTTCCGCTTATAATCTAATGATCCTTATATTTTATTGTAATTAAAATGCATATTAGACGTGTTTTTTTTTCACATCGACATAGATCTACCAATGACAAAAAGAATGACTTTAGTCTTATTAAAATATTATCTAATGCTAGCGACAGACAAACGAGATATTCAATATTTATAAAAGTGGATTAAGCAAAATTCAAGAATATTTTTTTATTTTTGGTCGTCAAAAATGTATAGTGTATTTTCTATCAATGAAAGCAAATTTAACTTATTTGACGAAATAAAATAAAAATTGTTTAAGAAATTAGCTAAATCCACTTTCGTTAATCTAGAATATCTCGTTCGTATGTCGCTAGCATATATATTAATAAATATGATTAATTTGCATTAATACTAATTTTTATGCGTGTGTAAAGATATTTAATCAAATTAAAACATAGACATTATTTCATATTAATTTAAAAATTAAATTGGAAAATATACGCATTTTCGGCGTTATTGTGAATTCTCATATTGCTCTAAAATAACCTCTTTTCCGATCTAAATAAAAAACTACCTGCTTATCGAGATTTCAGTTTGTATGAAAATTAATCAGAATAGCGCGCTAGCCAGATTTTATATTAAAAAAAAAACACATTGATAAGAATATATGATAAATATTTATATGAACAATAAATCCACAAAAACACCAAATCAAATATAATATAAAATAAATGTCAATGCTCGTCTGCAAACTAACAGCAAACTTTGATTTATAAACGATTTATGAGAAAAATACCGATTATCTTATAATTTTTTTTCCTTAATTATGTACATATTAATAAAAATAATTAATGAATTACCTTCTTTCCAGCCATATTTGGATAACAAATTTTTCGCAAAATCCATGTGTTATGTTTCTTCGTTGAGCTAAATATGAAATGGATATGTAAATGTATGTATGTCAAATAGGTCAACATATGATTTCTAAAAATGATGAAGTTGGCATCAATACACGAATGATGTAGAGTTTGTGGATTATGGAAATAGAAAATATTTACTGCGGAGTGCGGACATCAAATTTAGTTGACATTTGGCATTTTTCTTTACATTAGAAAAAAAAAAAATAATAAAATAAAATATAACGCAGCATTTATTAACTAAATAATAACCTCGAAATCATATATAATCAACGATAGGTAACTTTCCCACTTTAATTTAATTTAATTTAATTAATTATAAAATTCACATGCTCATTACATCAATTATAACTAAAATAAAACTATTTTCTCACACTTTTCTGAATAAAAGTGGAGGATTGGTAACAAAAAGTAATCTTCATAAATACCGTAATATGGACTGTCCTGATTTAATGCCGCCATCAACAATTCGTGGAATGATCATTCTCGAACGTGATAAATTTAAAAAAACCATTAAAGTGCCAAAACTAAATATAACCGAAGTCAGTTTAAAAAGTATATTGCCGCATATAAAACGTTTATTGTTGAAAATGGAACGTATGAAATCAGTCGAAATATCGGATGATGGCACAAAGAAACTTTTATTGCATCCATCAGCCGTAACATGTTTTGGTGAATTACCGGAAGAAATAAGAAATATAGGTTTAAATGGTTCCCATTTGAATTGGGAAGATTTAGAATTGAATTATGAAAATTGGAAAGCTGAAGAAATACTGAAGGCTGTATTGCCTACCGAACAGGATGGATGTGCAGGTTTTTCTAGAGTCGGTCATATTATACATATTAATTTAAAAGATCATTTGATTCCGTACAAAAGTTTAATTGGTGAGGTACTTCGAGATAAAATTCATGGAATACGTTGTGTTATTAACAAAGTACAAACGATTGAAAATACATTTCGTAATTTTAAATTGGAGCTATTGTGTGGTGATGCCGACTATCAAGTTGAAGTAAAAGAAAATGGAATTAACTTTGAATTCGATTTTTCGCAAGTTTATTGGAATCCACGATTGTCCACCGAACATGAACGAATTATTCGTTTACATGAGCCCGGCGATATTTTGTATGATGTATTCGCTGGTGTTGGTCCATTCAGCATACCAGTGGCAAAACGAAAAGCATTTGTATTAGCAAATGATTTAAATCCGTCATCGTTTAAATGGCTTGAGCACAATGCCAAAAAGAATAAGGTGACGAACTATATAAAAACATTCAATAAAGATGGCCGTGAATTTATCACCACTGATGTTAAAGAAGATTTAATAAAACGTTGGAATGGTGATGATGCAACTAAAAAGGAATTTAAAATTCATCTAACTATGAATCTACCAGCAATGGCCGTAGAATTTTTAGATACTTTCTGTGGATTACTGGCCGATTATACTGGTCCAGTCCATTGCTATCCATTAGTTCATGTTTATTGTTTTGCAAAAGGTGATGATCCAGCTAATATAGCAAGACATTTGGTTGAAGAACATTTAGGATTTAAGTTAGGCACCAATTTGCAGGGTGTTAATTTTGTACGAAATGTTGCTCCAAACAAAGATATGTTTCGAGTCAGTTTCTATTTAACGGATGAGATATTATTTTCAAAAAAATCACTAGCTCCCAGTAAAAGAGGAATAACGCCAGAACTAAATACAGACTTGAATTGTAAGAAACAATGCAATTGATTCGATTTGTTTGTTTCTCTTCTTTTTTTTATTGCTAATTGTTATTTAATTAAGACAACTATCTTAAATAATTATAAAAAATGATGAATAAAGTGTGTTAATTTATCATGAAATAAAAATTCAGGGTTTTTTTTACGAATTTAGAATAAACCAAAAATTACAAATCATCATTGATCAATAAACATTTGAAATATATCAAATGTCTACGTTCTCGATCCCTGAATATTTGAGGTTTTTCTTTAATAACTTGTTATTTTTACTAATCCCCAATCATCATTAAATCTATTTCAGAAATTACCCTGTTTAACTAGTCCAGGCATTATAACTGTACTACAAAAATAATGGGAAAAAAGAAGGCTTTCTCAAAAGGCGGGAATAAGGCAAGCGCAAAGAAAAGCCCATTTAAAGTGGCTGATGTGAAACACAAGAAAAAGCCACAAGCAGTTAAATCGAAAATTAAGAAAGTAAATAATTTCTTCCAATACTTACCTCACAAAAAAATTATCATAAGCATCAAATTTTAATTTTAAATTTGTTAAATATTTTCAGATTCAAGCTAACGTTAAGGTACAACAAGAGACTTCTGACAGCAAGCTAAAAATGCTTCATGAAGAAATGGTTGTTAAGAAGCCCACAGTTGTTGCTCAACCAAAAGCTAAAACGGGTAAAAAGAAAGGAAAGAAAGCAGCCCCAAATACGAAACAAGTTCAAAGTAATTTAGAGAAAATGAAAGTTGTTTAAAGCATTTAATGGCAAAAATGTAGCTTTGTTGAATCTGTTAACACATTTGAAATGGTGACTTTAATAAAGAATTTTTTGTCATTGCCATAATATAAATCATGATTTTAATTTTTTTTTTTTACTATTTATGAATTTTTGGTTCTGTCTTGATATACTGTTTCTCATTTCCATCTGATTCTGCATAGAGCATGTTTTCTACTTATCTAAATTGTTAATTTTGTAACATGTTTCATAATTTAATACGCTAATATGTCAACGTAAAAATTAAATTAATAGTGTTAAAACACATAGAAGAACAATAGTACAAGACTTTAACGATTTGTTAACCAAATTAATGAAGTATTTGACGCTATTGGCATCATTGAATCGATTAAATACGTTAAGGTTATTAGGGTTTGTAATGATTTATTGTTCGAAACAATCTTTGACTTTAGATGTAAATGGTTTATTTTAATAAATTATCCAAAGAATTATTCTCTTTAAATGAGATTACATACATTCGGTTTTAAAATTTCAAGGTTATTACTTGGTTAACTGTTAATTTATTTTTTATTTTTGTTAAAATGAATGGCATATACTTATATGTCAATTGCGACGTTCGCAATCCGCAGCACATATTTTCCATTATCCACATACTCCACATACTCCACATCTTTAGAGTAACTGCAATGCTACAATTGCAAACATTTATTTTTGTATTGTATGTTGATTTCAGTCGTAGAAACACTTGATAGTTTTAACTTTTTGCCTCGATAACTCGAACTTTTTTTTTTTTTTTAAATAAATGTAATGTATGAATCGCTTCCATCGTTACAATTTTAATCCAGACTCAATACTCAGTTTGATATTATTTACTGTTCTATGAAAAATTTGCATATTTTTTCTGTGTGTACATTGCACACAACGGGAAATAGTTTTTTTTATTGATTAACATATAATGGCCCTGTTTAAAAAAAACTTCAAGTATCATTTAACCAGTTCTGCATAAAATTGACTTACTTCATAAACTAAAAGTGCAATTTGTAGTTATAACAAACATAGACGATCTTAATGCTTTCAATACTGTTAAAAAGGGTGTGAAAAGGGGAGGGGGGGTGAAAATTTTGCATTTTCGAGAATTTTATTTATACCATCGATGATGATTGATTCATTTTTCAATGAGCTAAATGAATTAACAATTCTTGTTTTATTGTAGATATAGACACCGTCAGTAATATTTCACTAAAAAAATGACGCCGTTTTGTGTGGAGTAGCGCATATATGTATAAGCAAAATACTACAATATCGATGATTTACAATAAAAGACATGCGGGTACGTGAACCCCTTTAAAATGCCTTTAATTTAAACAACATTACCGACAGTTACTTTACTATCTATGTAGTAGTAATAATTAAACATTTTTAAGAAAATTCGATTGCTATTTGCTACAGTAGTACATTTTTATTTGACGCGGAATTCAAGTACAAATAATATATCTTTGTTCGATAAAAAGCTTTATTTATTTCTTTATTTTTTTAATGAAACAAAATGATAATACAAGCGAACATTTAAGAAGTTTCTCAGCTATAATTAAACAATTAATCAAGATTGAGAACAAATCAAATGGCTGCATAAATTGTAAAAATTAGTATTCAAAAGATTTTTAGAATGAATCCATTCCCTATTTTTTTATTATTCAAGAAAAATCAATGCAGTTTTCTATTATCTAAAATATATTTTTAAATTACTAGATTCCATTATTGTCAGATTGTGCTGACTGCAAATTTTATATTCAAACCCAAATTGAAAGATTAAAAATTTGCGTTTAATAACGGTATTTCTATCCTTTGATAATAACTAACTGCAGCTCATCCAATAAATTAAGATAATGGTTAAGCTCTTCACACATCAAATACATATTTATATGTTTTGTTTCGCTCGCACTCATACGTTCATTATCTTAATTTTTTGGATGATCTGTATACAAATTAATTCACTATCGGCAAACATCGGAAAACAAAATTTTATCACGCGGCTTCTGCACAATAACAACGGACAGCGTATTCCTTTTATATAATATTTCAATAAATTGAAAAATTGTTTTTTCTGAATTTTATTGGATGTATTGTGAAATTAAGTACTTATTGTAGTTAAATAAAATGTAGTTAAAAACAAATATCTGAATCTAAATCGTTCTGTCAATTAAAAAAAAGGAATAGAGTTAAAAATAAATTGCAACAAAAGATTCTTTTGTCTTTTTGTTTAGATCACCAGCATTACGGTAAGAAATACTTACAGTTTCTGAGTTATAAAATAAATAATATTTATATGCATAATACTAAAATGATAGTTACAAAAACCTATATTCATTAACTATGTGAGAGATACGCTAAATTAATTAATTCCCAATATTTTAAATGTATTTAATTATACGCTTCAGTATAACTTTACTGTAATGATTTAACCTAATTTTCTAACACTTTTAAGATAATGAAATATTAAAATTATACATATTTGAAGGTAAAAAATCAAATTTGGAGAGAAAACATTAAAGTACGGAGATAGGTCTTTCCATAAAAAAAAAAACAACACATTTTTCCAGATGGATGATGAAGAGCATTTAGCTGACTCAATCAAAAAATCTTCTTCATTGAGTCATGGTGAGATACTTATTTGCTTAAGAAATCATGAAAAAAATTGCGTTAATAATAAAATTCAGAAAATAAAATTACTCATATTTTTCCAAATTTAGGATTGAACTTTACAAATATGATTAATGGAATAGTCCCACCAAAAGACACATATACAGATTCAGTATACGAATTTTCGGAAGATCTGACGTCACCAACATTTAATAAATCTAAATCTGGTTCACAAAGTGACACAGATTCGGTCAATTCAATTGTGTCTATGGAAACAATTGATGACAATAGTAGTGATGAAAATATTGATTATCATGATAGCAGTTTAATTAAATGTAATATTCGAGACATTACTGCATTACAGCCAGATGAAAAAGTTTGTTCTCAGATTTTTCGTGTTCGAAATATTCAATTTCGTTTGATCATACAAAGAAAAAAGGTTAAATTATCTAAATTTAATAAAAGACGTCTTGAATCTGAAGAACTAGATAACAATAGTTCAATTGATGTGTTGATAGAAGCTATAATGGATAAAGAAAATAAAAATTCTAGATCCAATTGGTCTTGTGATACTAAAATTGCAATCAAACTGTTTTCAATTAACAATATGGACACTATAAATTATACCATTAACCACAAATTTACAGAAAGAGCCAGACATTCTGTCACTAAAGCAATAATAAAATGGGAAGAATTATTAGCTCCTAATGAATATAGAGATATTTTAACTGATTCAATTTTTCTTCAAGTTAAAATGGAGGCCGATATACCGAGGGGTTTAAATTGGCCATCGCGAAGATTAACCGGATATGTTGGGCTTCAGAATGAAGGTGCCACTTGTTACATGAACTCTTTGTTACAATCATTATATTTCATAAATGAATTTCGAAAAATAGTTTATAGAGTGCCTACTGAGTGTGATAAACTATCAATTCCATTTGCATTGCAATATATTTTCTATTTAATGCAATGGGATAAAACTGAAAATGTCAATACAAAAAAATTGATGGAAAGTTTTGAATGGATATCAATGACCCCGTTAAAGCAACAAGATGTTCAAGAATTCTTACGTCTTCTAATGAATAAATTGGAGGAAACTCTCAAGAGATCAACGCTAGAAAATAGTCTAGCTGATTTATTTGGCGGTCAAATCACAACTTACATTCAATGTACTGACGTTGAGTATTCACGGGAGATAAATGAAACATTTTATGATTTACAGTTGAGCGTTCTAGGTAATAATAACATATACGAAGCCTTCAGTGAATACTGTAAACAGGAAAATCTTAATGGTGCAAATAGGTAAGATTATTAATTTAAAAAAACAAATCTTTTAAAGAATTTTTATATTAACTTCTGTTGTATATTGTAAACGACCATTTATTTTTTAAATTTTATTTAGGTATGCTGCTGGCGATTACGGTTTACAAGATGCCACTAAGAAAGTATTTATAACTAAATTTCCTCCAGTATTACACCTTCATTTAATGCGTTTTCAATACGATCCCACAACAAATATCATACGCAAAAATAATGACTATTTCGAATTTCATGGACATCTTGATTTAACAAGATTCACATATCCTCCAAATGATTCAGCTCTCTTTACATTGCATTCAGTTCTTGGTAATTGAAATTTTTATTTAAAATATTCAAGAATTTTCTAAATACTATTTTTTTAAAAAAAAAAACAAATAAAATCTAATATGTTTATTTTCTTAGTACACAAGGGCAGTGTTGGCTCCGGTCATTACATTGTTTATATTAATCCAAAAGGATATGGTGATTGGTATAAATTTAATGACAATATTGTTACAAAATGTACTGCAGCAGAAGCCATTCAAGCAAATTACGGTATGATTAATTCTGAAACTAATTCAGATTCAAACGCCTATATGTTAATTTATATACGTGATAAAGATATCAATAATGTATTAATGGACGTAACGAAAGATTTTATACCAACAGAGGTATTAAACCGTATTGAATCTGAATGTGAAAATTCTATTGTAATGGATGAAAAGTGTTTTATGGATGTCACAATATTCACGTGTGAACATTTAGATGCAAACTCTTATCATGACAATTGTCTTTTTAATTTAGATAAGCGTGAAAACGGTTATAATTTTATTGTTAATCGAACTGATACACTAGAAAAGTTTTTAAACTTTTTTCGGGAAACATATTGCATTTTTACATCAATAGACAAATTTCGAATATGGAATCTTCTTTTACGCAAAAACTACCAAACATTGCCACGTTACCTTGATCATCACAGTAAACATGATATAGAAATGTGTAAAATATTTAGAACTACTAAAAAAGTTTTATTTATCGAAATATTAACACAACAAATTAATATGACAAGTGATTATGCATTATCAGCATCAGTGTTTCGGCCCAATTCACATGCATTTATATTTTTTAAGGTCTACGATGAACAAAAGGTCACATATTTTACACATGAATGTTTTAATATTCAACAAGATATAAATGATCTAATATTATTTATAAAAAATGAATTAAAGTTTCGATATCAATTGAATGATGTAGTTATATTACATTTAGAAAAGGAAGAAAATAAAATAATTTACGATATAAATTCTAAGTATAAGAAAATTATCGAAATCGTAAAAAAAATTATTGACACATATGTTGCAACTATTATATTTGAAATCCCATCGTTGGTTGATCCAAATGATCCAAATAAATTAATTTCAATCTGCCAAAAATTTTATGAGGAACGATTCTCACAATTTGTGTATACATTTAAAAACATAGACATACCAAATGATAATGGATTAAAGACGATGGTGCGAAATGACATGAAATATGAAGAAATGGCTTATAAAATTGGTGAACAAATTAATCATGATTACCATAAATTACGCTTCTTTAAATGTAATATAACAAGATCACCAGTTACCGTTAAACCTGGATCACCTATTTCATCAAAATTTAATGGTGTTTTTAAAGATCTATTAACAAATATTCATACAAGAAGTCAACAAATTATAAATTGTCTTTTCTACAAAATTTTAAATACGGATTTGATTGAGTATGAAAAGAAAATGGGATAAATTATTCTTAAAAAAAAATGGGGTAATCATAAACTAACAGTAGTTATGTAATAATTTCTTTAATTGATAAATAAAAAAATATTTCTTCTTTTTTTTATATAAAATTTATATTTTAATCTATTAGAAACGACGTTGTATTTTAGATAAATTCCATTTCAGTAAAATAATAATTTACCCGAATTTAAAAAAATCGATCGCACACCACTTCCTTAAGTTATATTATAAATTTAAATTAACGTATGAAATTATATTACTAAACCATATTGACTTAATTTTATTCAGTGTCAGGTATTTTTTTTTTGTATAGTTATGGCATATCTACAAAAAAAAAGAAATTAAACGATACAGATATCGTGGATTTGGGAAAATTTAAATTTAAAATGTGTTTTATTTAACCTCTAAGAACTCAATATAATATTAGAATTGATATGTGAATTAAATCTTAAGGATTAGTTTTATTGCAATTTTAACTTTACACACAATAATTAATAACAATCTTCTATGTTGACTATTGAACCAAAATCAGTTAGTACTTATGAGTTAATTAGATCATTTCTGGAAAGTGGCTAATATAATTAAAGCTAGCATTTGATAGAACGTTTTATGCTAAATAAGTACTTACGCAATGTATTGTTTCAACATTTTCTTAAAGTATTTTTTAATTATATCTTTTTCAGATATTAATTGAGAATTATTTTCAAAGTTCAAAAACAGGTCATTCATTTCATTTAGGTTAGATGCGTTTATAGAATTTATTAATATAGTATACTTATCTAAAAATGATAATAATTTATTTAAATTTTTTAAATATTTTTGCATAATATCAATAACATGAGTTTGTAGGCTAATTTGCGTTTTCATTATCTATATGACTTGTGTCGGCAGTGTTCTATCCGAGAAATTAATATTAACTGTGTGATATTATGTCCGTATGGTGCAGTTGGATTTAATTTAGGTGCTTTAGTGGCAGATAATCGTACCAAAGTTAGTCCAGATTTAAGTATGAAAAAAAAAGTGAACTGGTTGATTGGAGGTGATGAACACTATTATTATTCTGGTCGGAATTTTATATATCCCGGAATATATTTAATCGTAGACCTCTTAACATAATCACAATCAGCACCAACTCCAATTTCATGTATGGGATTACGAACAGCGTTACCTCCAAATTTCAAGCATTGCTTTAGCGCCAGCGTAATACTGGATTCAGCGCCTATGAATGTAATAATGTCATAGTTTTCGATATGTTTATGTGATAAATAACGATTGACAATTTATTTATTATTTATTATATTGTGCTGAACATAAAAAGAATAAAAAGCTTCATTATCTAGTTTTGATTCCTGACGACTTACTATTTATAGACTGAATTTTCAAAATTTAAAATAATTCTCAAATAATCACAATTACAAAAGAAATTAATAACGTTTTATAAATAATTAAGAATTTTCATGTTATTAGAAGTGAAATTGAATCCATATTGGTAAATATATATAAGTACTGAGAAGCTGTAAGATTCTTTATTGCTTGTATTATATTTCGTCTATTGCAATAACTGGGGGATGGAGGACTATGGCGATAAGTGTTTATTTTACGTTATTTTGTTTATTTTTAATAATATTATGAGTTATATTTTTCCATATTCGTACATGTGAAATTGCATAAATTCGCATGTAGAGGATTCCTATTTAATTAAGAAATTATTTTGGAAAAGATTATTCGAACATTTTCCATCAATTTATGAACTAATTAAAATTTGTATTCCTATCGTTGATATGATATCGGACATTCAACTCACTAAACACATGGTCGTTTGTATTTAGTAGTCCTATATTCTTAGCACCGTTAATTTAAAAAAATATATATATATTTATATTATATATACTTATAATTTTCAATAATACATAAATCTATCTACAAGCGATACTTGCTCTTTATTACCATTCAATTATAACATTTCAAAATTCCACATGAATATATCAACTTCATAGTTAGTACGGTCTTATTTTACTTTGAATTGCATGTGTTAAAATCCAGGTATTTTTTGGTTTTTTTTTCATAGCCATTTGCTTATGCCGACGATGCGTATTACAAATATTATATAATCGTCCTTGACGACAAACAAAATAACAATCCTTGCAGCGCCTATGAACTTTTCCTTTCACCTTAAATCCGCATGCTTGAATTATTTGAGGTATAGCCGGTGCGGTTAAGATTTTTGAGCCATTTTCTATTCCCAAGTAATTATTAGTAAATTGAGTTGATACACATGGTGTGAATATGTGGAATGCTTTTGATAGCATCATGCCTAATGGTAAAGTATTCCGTTTTAAAATAGAATTTTTTATTATTGAATTTATATGTGGTGAGCATGATTGATAAACATTGCGAATTGATTGAAGTATCATTTTTTTCTTTTTTTTTGGTTATGTATATGGTTTCTATGAATGCTGCGGCACCTAAAATACAGAAATTACGAAACATTAGTATAATTCTAGATTAATTCAATTTAGAATTACCTTTAAAACAAAATATATTTTTATTAAAACTATAATTAGTATAAGTTTCAACGTTAGTACATTAAATAATATTTTTTGTCAATATCCAAGACTTTATTATTATGTTATATATGTGACCTCACATTTAAAATGTCAATTTGGTTTTACATTTAAAATGTCAATTTGGTTTTTTTGTGACATCTGAAATATGAATACAAAATAAATTTACTGCGGTTCAAAAATGAAAAGTAGACAGAGTTCAGTTAAAATTTATACATTTTCAACTCAGCTTAAATAACTCAGCAATTTTGCATAATATCACTGTATCACTTAGATAGCATTTATTAGAAGGAGAAACCAAATAGGCGCTAATACCCAAAGTATTAGGAGTACGACTTTAGTATTCGTAGTATGCAATAATTTATAAATTAAATCGCACGCTGAAAATTTACTATTTGATTTTCTTTAATTATTGTGCATTTATCTCATGGTACAATACCTACAAGTTAGGGCCACGCGCAAAGCACGCTTGAATTGAAGAGTATTTTTATAATGTTCAGGATTGATTAAAGTTCAATTCATAGATTTTTCAAAACATAAACACAATTGGAAATATTTATTTTCTTAAATGAAGCTCAAAAAAAGATACAAATTCACTTCATTTTTCTTAGTTTTACACAATTTTTTTTCTAATGATCCTATCTTTTAGTTATTGTAAGTACCATGCATTTATTTAGTGAGTTTATATAAGTAGTCTATTCCATAAAAAGAGACCTAACCTAAATAATAAATATGACGTGAGTAATAAGTCAACCCTGAAATATCACCCAAAAACCGTTGCTGTATTCAAATTCATAAAAAAAAACTGGGGGTCGCCTCTGTCGTTACAAAGAGATGGCGCTAAAAACATGTAACATTGTTGATAAAATTGGTTATTTTCAATAATGTTTTTTAAGTAATATAAAGTAGTATAAATGTTCGATTAAGTTTATTACATATTACTAATAAATTAGTTCTTAATCATATTTAATTAAAATATGGGAACGTTCGTAAACCACGTAACCTTCTGACAAGGGGGGGGGGAGTATCGAAAAATGCTTCAATTTGTTTCAAATATTAATGGGGGGGGGGTTGTTAACTATTTTGTCACGTAACCTTTTTTTTAATTATTGTGCATTTATCTCATGGTAAAATACCTACAAGATAGGGACACGCGCCCTAATTTCAAAACATTAACGCAATTGGAAATATTTATTTTCTTTAATGAAACTCCAAAAAAGATAGTTTTTCATACAAATTCACTTCATTTTGTTTAGTTGTGACGTAATGCGCAAGTTTCACACAAATCACCTTGTTGTTATTGTAAGTACCATGCATTTATTTAGTGTGTTTATATAAGTAGTCTATTCCATATAAAGATAGTAACGGTATTATGCATGGTTGTCGATAATCATAAACGATATATCTAGCCTAAATAATAAATATGACGTGATAGTAATAAGTCAACCTTGAAATATCAACCAAATTCATAAAAAAAACCGTTGGTCAATTTATATGGAATAGACTATAGGCAATTCACATTTAATTTTTAAATTTTTCCAATATTTGTTACGTAGTTTTGAAGGAGGGGGGGGGTGCTTGATTGCTGAATTGCTTCAAGATGTTACAACCGGGGGGGGGGATAAAAATATGTCATTTTTAGAACTACGTGGTTTACAAACGTTCCCTATGTGAAAAAAGTGAGAATTTGTATGCAAATTTGAGTGTTACAGAGCAAATATTTCTTTGTTTACATATTTTGTGCAACTTGAATTATT
>JAABKK020011292.1:0-14220 GCA_011634745.2 Catotricha subobsoleta
ACAAACCACATCTAAATATTGTTTATATTATTGATTATAATTATCCTAAATCCACTTCTCAATGTACAAAATCAAATTATTATTTCTTTTTTATTTCACATATGTATGAAACTTTCTTACGTCTGTAAATACCAAGACTCACTCCATCTATACAATTATTTTATATATTTTTATTTTAAAAATTAATTTAAGTTGTTATTAATTTTCACTGATTTTTATATTCAACATTTTGAAAATATTTTATTGTTGTTGTGATTTTCGTTTTCTTTGTATTTGTTATCTCACTTTTACGTTCTTGTTTTGTTATGAAAATTTAAAATCATTTTTGTAAAAAAAACGTTTTTCTTTTTCTTTTTTTTTTGTAATTCTCTCAGTGGTCCAAGTGAAGTATCATCATTGAATAATCCAAACAGACTGATCAGGTACTATATATATAACATACACAGCAATAATATTTGAATAAATGAGTATTAAAAATAAATAAATAAATGGTTTGCACGATTTGATTGTAATTAGCTGTCCCTTTTATTTTATTTTATTTGTAAAAAAAAAGGGTAGTTTTAGTTCTAATACAAACTAATATAAATACTTTAACATAGCGGTTAAGATTTAATTAAAATAACTAACAAGCAGTTATCTAATATTGTTTTACATGCATGTTTATTATTTGGATTTTTCTATTGCAACTTTTTATAATTTATTCGCAAATATATCGGATTATTATTAATTATAAATAAAATATATATTGAATACATAGTAAATTAAATACGCTTCAATAAAAATTTAAATTGCAATTTAAATCAGAAAAACAAAACATATAAATAATTATATAAGTTGGTGTTAAGTCTGTAAATCAACTCCATGATTTACATTAACTGATAAGGCCTAGTATGCTATGACTGAGTGAACTGAAAACTTATTGAAAACCCATATCAAAAAATTTAAAGTCTCACAGCAATAAAATAAAGCTGTGGTATTTACCATTTACCATTTACCATTCACTTAGTCGTAGCATACTAGGCCTAATTGTAAAAAATCTATTTAATTTTTTTTTAAATAAGAGTTCAATGAAATTTAAAAAGCTTATAAGTATTACTCTGCCGATTTTATATTTTTGAAATAAAATTCTTAATTGAATAATTGAAAGAATTTGTAAATAATTTTTTTTTTTTTTAAATTTTTAGTAAGTGCAGTCTGTTCATGACTAGCAGTAATATAAGCTTATTTTTTCCATGGCCATCACCAGAGTTTTAAATAGCCATTTTAATGAATTATACGTTTTGCACAAAATCTTGTTTTTAAATTAGAATATAAAATATATGAAAGATTTTATTATTTGCAATAACTTATTATTTAAGATTTAGAATAACTGAGTTAAATTTTAATAAATATTTAATTATCAATTGCGTTATAATATTTATTATACATATCATTAATTAATAATTTAGTGAACAAAACTAAATTGTTGCAATTAAATTGAAAAATTAAACCTAGTTATTCTAAAATCGAAAATATAACTATTTCATTCTATTTCAAGTAAACATAATCTCATTCTCTCATTCGATATGGGTGAAAACAGAAACCGCTACATTATATTTTAAATTATTTGTAGGATCGTCTGTTTTCAATCATATAGGATCCACAAAATTTATAGTAAAAGTAATTTTCTTCTCAGTGATCTTAAAAAAGTATCAAAAAATTGCATTTTGTATTCACGCTAGCTTAAAATGTATAAAAATTAATCTTAAGTAAAAAAAAATTGTACAATAATTTTTTTTAATTTTAATTTATTAATGATAGATCTGAAAATGTTCGTGCTCAACAGCAACTTATTGGAAAACAGAAACATGATTTATCAAAATGGAAGTATTCCGAATTACGAGATGCAATTAATACATCATGTGATATTGAGTTATTAGAAGTACGTATAAGAAATTATTGGTTTAAAATTTAATAATTTTTTTTTCACATTTAATAAAAAAATAAAAGGCTTGTCGTCATGAGTTTCATCGTCGTCTTAAAGTTTATCACGCATGGAAAGCAAAGAATCGCAAACGTACGACCATGGATGAAAATGAAAGAGCTCCAAAAAGTGTAATGGAAGCAGCAACACGATCGCCGTTACGCATTCAACCGAAACAAGAAATTAATTTTTCAACACATCGATATTTTAGAATTCCATTTATGCGAGCCAATAATAATACTGCAAACATCAACAATAATATCAATCACAATAACAATCAAAATCACAATAACATAAATAATGATCCAAGTATGGGTAAAATATTGTCTCCATTACTCTGAAAGTTTTCCGTGTAGTGTTTAATATTTACTTTTCGTTTTTCTTGTAGATAAACGTGGTTTGTGGTATGCTCATTTTGATGGTCAATATGTGGCTAGACAAATGGAATTACATGCAGATAAACCACCAATTTTGCTAGTAGCAGGTAAATACGGCATTTTTATTTTCTCTTATAAAAATCCTAGAATATAAATTAAAGTATTTTTTTTTTAAATTTCTCTAACGTCACCAAACAGGAATTGATGATATGCAAATGTGTGAATTGAGCTTAGAAGAGACTGGTTTAACACGTAAACGTGGTGCTGAAATATTAGAGCACGAATTCAATAGAGAATGGGAACGACATGGTGGAAAAGCATACAGAAATTTGGGCTCAGCAAACTAAAGTACCTAATTTAATTAAAAATTAAAAACTGTGTTTTACGATTAATTTTTAACTATTTCGATAATACTGAATAACTGTACCGTCATTCAATCATAAAATAATGTGCAAGAATGCACACGATAAATTTAAATTACATTTCGTGCCTTTTCAACATAATTTTCGAAACATTTATTCAAAATGCATTAGCGATCATTTATCTAAAATGAAGTATTTAGTTATTATGTATTTCACAAAACTGTGACGCTCTTTTCATAATTTAATTAAATTTTTAACATTTTTGATTTGACACTAAAATAAATTGACGATACAAAAAATATGGGCTTTAGTAGCATTACAAAAACTCATTAATTAGATAGGCACCCTATAAATCCCTAGTATTTGTCAATTTTTATTTGTGACACATTTTATTATATTTAATTTATCGGGATTGATCTTTTAAACATTCGATAGCAAATAACCAGTTCTTTACTTACTATTAAATTATCATCATCGTCAAAAATATTTTAGTTAAAAAAAAAGAAGAAAAATCAGACGATTGACTTCATTAAAGAAAATAAAATAAATAAAATATTTTTATTCTTAATAAACACACTCTAAATTTATTAAGAATATGACGAAAAAAAAATCAAATACATATATATATATATATAAATAGAAAACAATCTAATAATTGTAAATGGTATATTTTAATTAAAATAGATATATATTTATATACAAATACATAATTTTATTAATGATATGATTATGTATTTAATGTGCAACATTAGTTAAGAAGTAAAATCCAGGAATATATTTAATTAAAAAAACTCTAAATGCCTTAGATTATTAAGTGAAATTGAAATTAATCTTTACTAAAAATGTTAATTTATTTTTGATTTTTGTCAACAAAATACGAATTTGTATAAAATATAATAAAATTTTAATGAATAATTTATAACAATTTTGTGAGTTTTTAGTTTAGTATAAGTTCTAGGTACTTTTGCCTATCTAATTTAATAATTATTATAATTAATATTTATCGAAACCATATTTAAATTAATTTGATCAATACTTATAATTATTAGTTCAGATATTTATAAATTTAATTTTTCTAATACTTTGAAGCAATACATTTATTGAAAAATCATTTCAATGAAAATATATTCCAAAATTAAACTTATTAAATAAAAAAAAAAAACAATAAACAATAAACATATATAATCATAAAACTATTTAAAAATATATAAATCTGTTTACATTGCTTACAAAAATATTTAAATTTGTTATAAAGTAAATTTTATGAGATAATATTTAAAATAAAATAAATAAATAAAAATCATATAGAAAATATGCATAACTGCGACGATATAAAACTATAGAAACTGAAAAATATATTTAAATTGAAAAAAACACAAAAAAAAGAAGTTATTAAACTAATAAATAAAATAAAACTATAATAAATCTATAATTTATAAAGTTAAGATGGTGTCAGATCAGTAATTAGTAAAATAAATAAATTTAATTATAACGAATTATAAATTTTTGTTTTTCTATTATTTCTCTAAATTGGAATACAATGAATACGAGTAAAACAATATATTTATTTATATTTATTATCTATAGCTTTAGAATATTCGTAGAACATTTTAGTATCGCACAAAATAGGAATAACTATATGAGATCAAAAAAAAAAACTTGTATGAAAAGTAAACGACAATTATATTTTTTTTCCATCATGTATAATAGACATACGGTCATAACTTGTGCGTATGTGAATATTAAACAAAGGAGAGGTTTTTTACAAGACTCCAGACGACAAATAAATAATAAAAAAAACTCTAAAGAAGTATTTAATTGAATGTACATAAAACGAAATGCACGTTCTATAACACTGAGGATCGATAATGCGAACTAACATTTTTTTTTGACAATTTCACTTTATCGAAAAATGCACAATATCGATTAATTTTTTTATATATTTAGGCAATGTACAAAAAACTATTTAAAAACAGACGAGTTTTTAATAATAAAACATAATTTCATTTCATTATGTATTTAAAAATTAAAAAAAAAAATAAAATGTAATTTTTAGCAGTCCAAAATTTACAAAGAAAATTATCCACAATAGGTCGGTAAGACCCAATAGAGAAAATAAAAACGGTTGTCGGAGTCAACATCAATAATTATAAAGTCATATTTCTTGCTTATAGATATGAAATTTAACTTTGTTCACATTATCGAAACTCCAGCTCATTTAATAAATTAATTGTTTGTGAACGAAAAAACCTTTGTTTTTACAAGAATAACAAATGAGAATACTAGTTTATGTGTTCCCCCCCTTTTCTCCCAAAATAATAAGTTACAAATGATCAAAGATGACAAAGAGTTAATGTTGGCAAGTCAACATGCTGCAATCCAGCCTATCAATAAGTTAAAAGTCGAACAAGCCAACTCCTCTCCAAGTCAACCAGTCATCAAGTCCACAAATAATGTTCACGTGAGAAGATTGTCTGTTGATTCAGTGGAACATTTTTATAATTCCGGTAACAAGGGCTCCTTTGGTAATATGACTCAAGATTTTTAAAAATTAATTATAAATATATGTATTTACTATACTATTTTAGTATAATTGTAAAATGATCACAATAACAAGCAATGGCAGCTATCTGATAACTTAAAAAACCAGGTACACAACATCTTTTGTGACAAAAAAAAATAAAACAAGAATCTAGATAATTTTAAAAGTGCACAAAAAAAAATTAAGAAACCAATACTTTAATTTATTTAAAATTTATCAAAAATAAAGTAAAAATAGTTTGTCGTTATTAATGCTGATAAAAAAAATCCTTAAGCGACCGTAAGAAGTGGTTAATAGGCTTTTATAAATACTTAATAAGTAAAATTAAATCTCATTTCATATATAATTAATTGAATTTGTTTATTTTCTACATATTTTTACTTTTGCAAATACACGACAATTATAAATCAAATCATTTTAACAAAATTTTACAAAAACAATCAAAATAAAAAAAAATATATATATTTGAAATATGGATGATTCTGAACAAAAGATAAAATTCATGGAAGTTAAATATCTGCTGTAATTTTTTCATTTGTTTAATTTTTAAATTAAGCATATTAATCTGGCTACTTTATATCGACAGCTTTATATTGACGGCTTACCTCATTTTCATTATTATTTAAAATGCTTTTCACTATTCAAATTCAAACTAATCGATTTGCAATGGACATTATTAATCATTTGGCATATTTGTTAAACATTATATTTGAGCGTCATTGACTGTTACGAGACACAATAAAGAATATTGATGATGCACCTGATGACCTGAATAATTGTTATTTTAACATTAAGAGCCAGAACCATTCTAACATATATTTGCCAAATTTTCTAACCAACCATAAACGATAACGACAGCGATAAATTTCTTGGATTCAAAAAATTTGTTTAAAAATTCATCAAAAAAACCTATAAAATGATTTTTTTATTTGTTTAATATTGATATCGTTACAGCAAGAATTAACCATTTGTTATAAAAAAGGATTTATAAATAAAATTATTTATTGGATTTTCAATTTTTTTTTTTTAATTATCAATCATTTATATGTAATATCTCAAGAAATTGTATTTATCAGTAACATTTTAACCACACATTTATAACTTTTATCAACATTTAATATTATGGAAATTATCTATTTTTGTTTTTTTTTTGTCTTTAAATAACTTTTTTAATTATTAATTCTATATATATTCGAACAAGAACGAATTAATATGTATACAAAAAACAAGGAACAAAGATCAAAGTTCTCCTTGGTCTAATACATGGTTAGAACTTTAATCATCTAGCTTCCTGTACCGAACACTGATTTATTTTAGTTCAGTTTGGTTCATATTAAATTCATATAAGAGATTTAAGGAATGCTATGTATTATTTTATAAATGGACGCTAATCTACAAGTGTCTGGACAGTATCACAGATGAATTTAATTCCAAAGATACTGTTTTACACAAATTTGGGAAATAGTACACTGGGTGCTAATCCACAAGGCGCTAATCAACAATCCTTAGTCACAGGATTACCATATTATTTTCTCAGTGGGTACTATTTCAAAAATTATAGGTATTTGGCTACTATACGAGGTATATTTTAATTTCAATATGTCCCTTTATCATATGATTTATACATATATTGTTTTTATGCATTATAGATAGGTCATGTCGCGATGAAATATAATGCCAAAAAACTAAATGCTGTACGACTCACACACAAGTTTTGTATTAAATATCTCGGAATTTTGTTCGAAAACAAAAAAATGTTGTTAAGCCGACTGATAGGAAACCGACCCCGAGGAATCCATTTTTTATGTTCCTGATATTTTTAGGCAGTTCTATAAAGCCCTTTAAAAGAAAAAATATTTTGTAAAGTTTTGAACTATACAGTAGGGTGGATCGAATTTTTCAGAACCGCCGGTACCATTGTTATCTGAGTTGCATTTTTTCTCAAGATTACCGTTAAATATCTATTTATTTTTTATTGCAATCTCCGAGATGGTTGCCTCTGCCATAAGGTAGAACCACATGGTTAAAAAAAGACCATGTGGTTAAAAAAAAAAAGTCATGAGGATAAAAAAAGCCATGAGGCTAAAAAAAACCATGGTGTTTTTTAACCTTATGGCACAATTTCAGAAGATAAAGAAATGGAATTATATATCCACCATTTTTTCGATAAATCATGCAAATATTTCTTCTTTTTTTTATTTTGGAATCGAATTTTTGTTTCTTCCGAATCCAGAGGATTTTGATGGTTAATAATTAAATATGTTTAACTAGAGACGCAAAATATTTTTCTCTTTAAAATAGGTAAAAAAAATTTGGCTTTGAACTATTTCTTTTATCAGTCATGGGACTGAATTTAGTAAAGAACTTGGAAACAAAATGTTGTAATTTTATTTTTATCAGGATTGAGTGGACCGGACCGGACCGCAACCAAAACATATATATTTTCACGAGCATAAGTCTGCGCCTATTGGTAGGTCAATGACCAATATCCGAACTAGTGTTCGAGATTTTTCAGAAAAGTTTTCGAAAACTTTTCAAAATAGAAAGTTTTTCGGAAACTTTTTCATGACAAAAAGAATTTAGATTTTACATGAAAATAATGAAATATGTATTGTTCTGAAATTCAGTACCTGAATCTCAATCGTATTCGCTATCGTTATCAGATTCATCAGACTCAGACTCATCGTCGTCGTTGTCAAATACGTCACAGTGCTCTCAATTTTCCGCGGAGCAGCGTATTGCGACTTATTTGCTCATCGGAACCTTTGAAATCGGATGAATCGTCGCTTAAGCGACCGTCGGATTTATTTTTGTTGCCCTTCGTAATTATTCGTTGTAGCGCTTTACCACTGAATTTTTTTTAATGGAGTTTTTCATTTCCTGTCGTTTGTTTGTCAATTCGGTTGCTACGTTTGGCCTTATATCATCTATAATAATCTAGATTTTAGAGTCGATCTGCATATAGTATATTTTTGTTAAGGAGATCAAAGAAACATGATTTATGTTGAGTCCAACAGTAGGTCATTCACCCATATCCTACCACGAAATTCTAAAAAAGTTAGGTCTTCATATAAGAAAAAAAAAATAACGAATTCAAGACTTTATTCTTTTTTTTTATTTTAAATAAAATAATATTTAAATATAAGATAATAGTTTCTGGTTTTTCTTACAAATGTCAAATAACAAAAGAACGACGCAAAAGGCTCAAAGTAGATAAACAAATATCCATTAAATGATATATTCGAAGTTAGTTAGTCACTATGTCTCTTTGTCAGTATTTGCTTTTGTTATAACAATCGTGTGGGCAATGATAACTGTCTTCCTGATTTTAAATTTTATTGAGTTTTAACAAAACAAATAAAATTGAGTTTTAAATATAAAAAAGGCATATTTTATTTCCAAGAATTCAATTTATATAAACTAAAATTATGCGTTGTGAGTTTAATTTACAATTGAGCTGTAAATTAACGTAAAGTACTATATTGATGCAAACCATAATTCTATATTATAAATATACTATTAGGTCGAATATTTCGTCATCAAATAAGTATATGTGCGTTGATTATTTTGTTTTGTTTTAAAATTATAAGTTATATATTTTTAAAATAAATGATTAGATACATTTCTTGCTAATAAATGCGTGTTGATAATTTTATTTGAGTTAGGTGGAAATGTTTAACACTTAAAATAATATTGGATAAAACTACATATTTCATCTTTTGACTGAATTAACCGTAATTCGATGATTAAATAAAAATTTCTAGCCAAAATGCAGCATTACAAACAAATTTTTGTTCAATATACATATATATAATAATTTTGATTGAATTCTAATTTTTTTTTATCTTTTTTGTCCCAATTCAATTCAATTCTTTATTCATTAATTTTTCGTTTTAACATGAAATTTTTGTGAGATACAATTATTGTAATTTTTCAGCGATTGACAATTATTATTTACGAGTTCTTCGTTATTATAGTGATAATTTAACAATTTTTAAAGGAAAATGGATTTTTAAAAAAACCTTTATATGAGCAAAAATAATTTATCTTTTTTGTATTAATTATTACTCAAGACCTTAAATGAGCATAATTTATTTTGTAAATAACATTTAAAATTAATTTCCATATTATTTAATTTTATTATTTAAAGATTTTGTAATAATAATTAATTAACATCAAAATAATAACAGAAACCACTTACCATCTTCTTCTAATTTAACAATTTATTTATATTCTACGAAGTGATTATACTTACATAGTTCAAGTTTCTGTCTAAGAGCTCTCTGTTTCTCTCTCACTATCTCTATCTAGTTGTATAAAAAATAAAATAAAAAGCACACAAAACAACAGTTAATTGAATATTCACATAATACCTACACACTTAATATGCAAGAACATTTGTATTAAGTTTAAGTAAAAAAATGCGTTAAATAAGCTAAAGAAATATTGCATTTCACATATGAATAAAATATACAGTGCATAGACACTGAATGTTTGTTGTTGAAAGATAGTTAGATATACCCATCATCTATCATATACAGCTACAATTCATATTAATTTAATATAAACATTATAAAATACAATTTATTGACTTTTAAGCATCAGCTGATATTCTATCAACTCTCTTTTATAATATAGTGAATGAACAATAAATAATTGTTCAGGGGTAGAATAGGTACAAGTACATATACATATACATATAATAAATTGCGTTGACAATAGACAGTAGGCAATAGGCAAAGGCATATATAGGTTAATTTTTTCTAATAATTTTTTTATTAAATTATATTTAAGTACCTCTAACCTCATATTTTTGTTGTATGAATAAATTGTGCTTAATAATTTATGAGTTAAATTTAGAATCGGCAAAGTAAGTATTTTTAATGTTAAGGGGACTGATCTGTATTTTGAAAATAATAAGTAAGTTTAATTTACTAAATCAATATTATGAAATATTCATCATAAAAATAGACTTTGAACATGCATATGTATAGGCATTTCAAAATAATAATTTAAATTTTGAACGGTACAAATTTACGAGCTTTAATTAAAATGTCTATAAAACTTTACGGAGTATATATTCGTTTATAGGAAGTTAGGAAATATTTGACAATATGTAATTCTTTTGTCAGAGCAAATTCGAAATCGTCAATTATTATATATTAAGTAAATATTCGTATAAAGTTAATTATTTTTTATTTTTTTATTTGATCACTACGTCAGTTTATGTAATTGAATCTTCTTCGGTTTTATAAATTATTATTATTATTTTTTTTTTTTTATTAAATACGTGCATTGTATAAGTACAACCCTATGAATTATACTATATTCATAACGATTATTTATTATACACTAAAACTAGACGCATTTTTTTTTAAATTAGAAAATTGAACTAAATCTATTTAAAATGAAACGACTATTGCATAATGTTGTTTACATTAATATTGTTCAGCTCATGTACTTGTTGAATGATTATATTATGTTTAGATATTAATAACATAGTGATCAGTTTATAAACAGAAAAATAAAAGTAGGTACACACATATAAATAATATGTCTATTTATATAAATATAAATATGGTTGAAATTCTTAATAATTATTGGCTAGTAATTATATTAAATTAAATTTATTTAAGAAATGCATGCAAGGAAGGTCAACAGAACTTAAGTATCTACAAAAAGATCAATTATTTTTATTTTTTACCGATCCAATTATGTGTATATTTTACTATTAATTTTCTACTCGCCAATTCTGAATTGGGAACAGTTAATCGTTTTTTTTTTTATATTACATATTATTATTAATAATTTTCTTATTTTTATTAATAGAATTATTTTATTTTTATATGCAATTTAAAAAATGCGAATAAATTATATACCGATTCAATTTGTAAATTGATGGTGAATGATTAACCTATGAACGTTAATATGAGTCATATAATATAACCAAAAATATAACTAATTAATATTTGTTGCAATAAACATTAAAATAGAAATATCGTCAAATTCCGAACTTTGAACCATGAATTCACAAATGTAAGAATGCTTGCAACTGATTAAAGCGCACAGTTGACTGAGTTAATTTAAAATGAATTGAAAAAAAAATAACGTTAATAATCAAAATGTAGATACTAATTACATTTAGAATTTATTTATATCAAAAATATACACAATTTAATATTTGATTATTATTTTTTTTAAATTATATTTAGTAACTGTATCAAATAACAAATTATAACAACAATTTGATTTATTATTTCTAAAGGCTTTTAAGTCCATGATTTTCTAATATATTGTGTTGTCAATAGTCAATGGTGAGACCATTAAAAAGCAACTAACACAAATATTTGATTTTTCATTAAATATTTTACAAAAATATAAAAATATTTTATCAATAATGCCTATTTTGAGCGAACTCAAAACTTTGATAATAAATAAAATTGTAAGATGAATTTTTGTGCTATTTGCAACAGATTAATTGTGTTAACTGTGTGATTAACTTTAATAAAAAAAAAATCATTTCATATTTCAAATATAAAAACAGAATGTTAGTTTTCTTTTAAATTTTGCGTAAATGTTTCAACCTTTTCAATAGATACATAAATATTTAATTGCAAAATATTAAAATCTTATCTAATTTCCCAGTTCACTGAAGATAATATTGTTAATCTCACAAAATGAATTTCATACAAATCCAAAATAAGCACAAAATGAACTTATCTTATTTTTCTTATGTAAAATCATACTTTCACTAGTTTGAAAATAAGTTACCTGGCGCCAAACAGCTAATGTTCGAGATAGATTAAAATTGATTTGTTATAATAAAAAAAATAAATAATTGCAACCTTAATTTGTTAACCGCTTTTAGATATTTTTAGTTTTAAAATAATTAAAATAATACTTCATTTATGTTGTTTATTAAGTTTATTAAATTGATATATATACTTAAATATAGTTTTAAAATTATTAAATGCAAGGTAGTCACACGCTTTTAGATAAATTATTGATTTAGAAATATCTAAAAATACAATTGTTGTCAATTACGGATTAGATAAGCAAATATTTAATATTGCGTGAACATGAATATAAATAAAATAAATAATATCTTAATATATGAGCAACAGTAGAATGACATCAGCTGTTTGAATAAATATAATAATAATAAAAAAAAACACGAAAAAATCATTTTAAATACCAATCAAAGAATACAATGTCAGGTGATCAATTAAAATTTATTAAATCGAGTTTTCTATGAAAATTTAACTACAAATAATGTTAAGTCACAGGTGATATTTATCGTATCTACTCGTCATCATTATTATACATACCTTTACATCAGAGAACAGAATATTCAGTTTGAATCTAAATCCTTTGTTGACATCTAAAAGTCAAATATTTTTTATTTTAAACGCTTTACAAAATTTCTGCATAATTTTGTTTGCGAAACGACCCCCCCCTCCCTCTATCTCTCTCTCTCTCAATTTATGCACAGTTTTGATGAATCATCTAAATATTGGTTCTAAATTATTTGTGATCGAGTGATTTATTTTACAAGAGCAACGTGTTGAAAGTAAAAAATATAAATAGATCATACAATAGATTTTTTTTTTAAATAAACATAGTATCACCTAAAGTAAACACAACAAAAAGACACCAAACAACAAGTATGTGAAACTAAATTAATTATGGAATATTCCATCTTCGTATAACAAAACATATCAAAATATTTGTCCTTAGAAAATTTAATATTATTATTGAACTTTCAATTCTTCTCATAGTCTCGACCATAATATAGCTCACAATATAGATTACAAACTTACACAACTAATAAAATATGAGCATTTATAGTTGGTCGACACAAACAATCAAATATAAATATTACTGAAATAAAGAACATTTTTATTTATTTATTTATTTATTTATTTCTATATTTAAATAAATTTATTTTTATTTTTAGAAGAAAAATACTATTTAAATACCAATCCAAAAGTGATGAAATACCTATAATATATTTACAAATCTAAAAATAGATTTAGAAATGGATATTTTTGTTGTTGCAAGTGCAATCACATAACATGACTGGTTTATGACGGCGTCTTTATAAAATATCTATGCAATGTAAACAACAACAGTTGGTGCCCGTACAGGTTTTTCTGTGAAGCTAGAAAAATATTTTTATGTTTTTCTATTAGCATAAATAATAATAATAATAATAACAATAACATTAATAATATAAAATAGTAAGTTGGTAAGTATGTATTATGGACTGTGGACTATGCTATCCTCTACTATATATATTTATATACAAACAAAATATTTATATCAATATTAAGAAAGAAAACAAAAAAAAAAAACAAAACAGAGAAAAGAACCAAACACATATGATTACTGATCATTCGTGAACCGTTCATATATATTATTCTTATATATATTTGAATTAATTATTAACCATGGAATGCATGTGTGAGAATTTTTAAATGATATATGTGTGGAGGTCTTTAATAATTCTCATCTCGTTATATACTTTACTACGTATTGGTGGGGTTGAAGAAGTATAGTTATAAGAAGTACATTAAGCTCGGGCTTCCAAAATTATTAACCGCACTTTAAAAGTTGATTAATACGTAACAAGTTGATGAAATTTTTGCATTAATCTTTGAGTACACCAATTTATAGTTTCAGTTATAAATAATTATGTTGATATGTATTCCACATTATGATTGAGTACAACAAATACATGCTTTTCAAAATACATATCTCTATGACGGATCCAATATGCAGAATAGGGTTAAACTATAGCCAAAAATCAATTTTTTACAGATTAGTTTTACATTATTATTGCGTGATTGCATTCACTATATTAATCTGTACGTAAGGTACACACAATGCATATATATGCCCACCTAATATTTTGTCTACTTATGATAATCGAAAAAGTAATAGAAACATTTTCAACTAGAGAAATTTAGTTCAATG